>NQII01006135.1:3469-15077 GCA_002778355.1 Clitarchus hookeri
TTATGTTTTCAGACCAGGCCGGCCGAGGAGGAACGCATGGCAAGCCCGCGCGTATTTAATCCTGGACAAGTGATTCGCGGCCGGCGTGTTTTTGGCGCCGTCAAGACAAGGGAAGAGGCATGCGTGGAGGTTTTTTTTTGAAGAAATAAACAAAAAAAGGGGGGGGGGAAGAGCGTTAACGTTTAACCAGGAGCTGAAGCGACTGGAGGGAAGTAACCGTAAATGACTGACCAGCGCTCCTGCGAGAGTTTGTGTTTGCAGCAAAGCCATTTTTCGTTTGCTGACATACCAGAGCGTTTGTTTCATGTGCTGGTGCAGGCCTAGGTACGAATAACTCCCTTGTACTACTTTTAAAGGAAAATATTACAAAGCTAAATTCATTGAGCTCCTTTTAACGTGGATTTTTGAAGTTTTAGAGAACACTGCAAGTACTGTCTAGTAAATTTTTTAAACTCGCCATTTTATGAAGAGAAATATAAAACAAACCGAAAATATACTTTTCAAAAAAACTGTTTAATTTTATACTTAAAACGAAATAATATAAAAATTAAAATTTTTATAGTACGTGCAGTTTTAACAGAATCACATTTTAAATACCTTCGGCTGTGAAATAAAAAAGCAAAATCCAAAATATTTTAGTATGAATCATTCTCAGCTAAGTATCATCTGTAACGTTTAGTTCTTCATAGGAAATCAGCCATTTACTGCAGGTTATTAATGGGAAAAAAGGTGTGCTTTAATAGGCGGTATAAAATATTTTAGAAAGGATACACCTTTGATATAATTTTTAATATTTTTTTATGTGTAGTTACGCAAAATTCTTGGTCAAGGTCGCTGATACTTTTCATTTGAACACAGAAGTTTCCAGAACTAATATTCGACAAACGGTTGAAATGTGGCATATTTAAGCAAGTATTGCAAGGTCCCATTCGCTGTACCTTATTCACTTTATCAATGAAAGGCCAAAAAAAATTTTCTTATTTCATTAATACTATTTCGGTGGTGATAAGTTCGGCGTCACTGTCCTTTTTGAACGAGTTGACCAGTTTGTTTGGTAAATCATCCCAATATATACAAATAATACCTAATTTTTCGATAAGGTGTCCCGGATAATCGCAAGTTGCATCTTGCACACCTCCTTACACGAGGAGGACCGCGGAGGTGCATTTGTTAGAACACGCGCTTCCCACTCTCCCACCAATGAGAACCGTGTTAGATTCCCAGCTTGGTCACTCGGATTGTCTAATGTGGATTTTAGTGGCAAAAGTTGCCGTTGGTCAGCGTGTTTTCTCGGGGTATTCCGATTTCGCCCGCCCTTGCATACTCCCGCGGCTCCATCTTCACCTTATTTCACNCAGCGTGTTTTCTCGGGGTATTCCGATTTCGCCCGCCCTTGCATACTCCCGCGGCTCCATCTTCACCTTATTTCACCCTCACCAGCTCACAAGTACTCGACTGAAACCTCTCAACTTGACCCAACGCCACAATTGTTTCTCGCGTCTTCGTTTGTAACTAAATTAGATGATAGCCAAAGCACGAATAAAGCCGCTAGGGGCAATGCCAAGAATTGTGGTTGCCAGCTGTGATATTTACGAACTTCGATTTGAACACCTGGGTGGGGACACGTTACTCTGCACGGTGAACATATAAGGAACCCCTACATGATCAAGGTGGCTGCCAAGATACGAGTGTCTCTCAAGAAAGTAAACAGCTTCTCCCGTCGTTAACTTCAAACGCAGGAAAAACAAGACTGGCCGACTATAGTCCAGGCATGGCTACTTCCAACTTTTCTGAAGCCCTGCTTAAATTATACTTCAATGATATTCCTCCGCCTCATGCAAATTAAGCTGAACTAAATCTAGAAAATTGCACAAAGGCGCGCCGCNATACTTCAATGATATTCCTCCGCCTCATGCAAATTAAGCTGAACTAAATCTAGAAAATTGCACAAAGGCGCGCCGCATTTGCGCTCGATCAGTTTAATAATATTTTGTATGACAACTATTTCTTACTAAGCTTTGCCAACACAATAATTTTTTGTCTTTCCTAATTCATAAAATTTTTAATGAATTATTAGAAATTCTAGATGGCATATAAGTAAAATTTTCAATTTAACAACATATAACATACTTTTCTATAAACAGAAATATAAAACGGTTATGATACATTATGTATTTTGGAAACAACTAGCTAGACACATCATACATGGAGAGGATTTTCAAATGTTTGATTCAAAAAGTTTGAATATACCGCGGACAGATTATAGCACTGGATATAATAATGAAACTTCTTTGATTTATTCAATCATTTTGACCTTGGTACAATTTTATACATATATTTATTATAATTTTCCGACTTCTTACATGATGAGGGAAAATGAGATTTAGTTATTTTTCTTTCAGTGCTGTCTGAATCCAGTTCGCATCTTCCCAGCCACCAGATTTCACATCTCCAATGCTAGAATGGGCTGACCTGATGAGAGAGTTGACTTGACACTAGACATTAAACCATTCTTTGTCTGCGTTCAGTCTGACACAATAATACTACTAAATTAAAGTCTGAACTGTTCAAAGCATTCATATTAACTTTCTTATGCTACTCAGATTATAAGAACTATATGCAAATTTGAATCGAATTTCCACAACAATTCTAACAATATTATCATTCTATAANTTATGCTACTCAGATTATAAGAACTATATGCAAATTTGAATCGAATTTCCACAACAATTCTAACAATATTATCATTATATGANTGAATCGAATTTCCACAACAATTCTAACAATATTATCATTCTATAAACATTATGTATTAGACATGCACTGCGAACAGCGGCATTAATGTCAGAATGGCGTTTTTCAGTGCAAGTTATAATATGACGGACGCCCCTCTCGGTTAATCTAACGTCGTAAGAATTGATGGTGACATGAAATAAACAGCTAACTAACAGACACGAATCTCTACAAGAAAGAATTATAACATTTTGAAAACGTGTTTCAATAATTTTATTGGGGGTGTTCACAGAAATAAAGAGGGATATGTGGGGAAAAAATCCTATTGTGGACGTTTAAAAATGTTATGCGACAAAGTTTCTTTTTCCTGTGTTCATCGTGTACACTGGTCTGAGTACAGTGTTACTTGGTGTAGTTAGGAAAGGTTGATGCTCACTAATGAAGAGACGAAGGTCTGGTCCGCCTAGTAAGAGGACTCGTTTACGAAGCGCGTTCATAGAGGTAGGGTAGGCCGCGGCTCCATCAAGGTGGCGCGTACAGATTCAACTCTGTACGATGCTGTTGAAAGGTGGCCCACCCACTGCGATTGGAAGGAGCGTTATCACCTTCTATTGGATTGCATTCAACTGCAGCCAATTAAAGCACGCTAGTGCCAAATTATAGTCTGCCGTCAGACTTTGAAGGGATCTGGCCGATGGGCACAGCATGGATTACGCTATCGACTGAAGGGGCTAAAATTCCTGATGTGGCTCTGTGGCTGAATAAAACTAGTGCTGGGCGCTGTGCACACCATATGTTGCTCTGGGATTTACTCCTGATTAACCTTTAAGGTCACAGGCACAGGAGACGCGATTGCCCACACGCTGTACATTTCAGTACAGAGAATAATACATTTCCATGCAACCCCCCTTGCTGCAAAGATGGAAAATGTGCTTCTATGCCGAGAAACATCTATACAACGCCTAGTATTTACCTTCGAGAGAAAAGGCAATTAACTGAGAGAAGTAGCGAATCTAAAAATACCAGCCTCCGGGTTGAATGTAGTTGCGGCCAGTTTCACCTAGTAAGCGAATGCACGAGGGTACTGACAACCGACTCTGTTAACAGGCGATTTTGAAGACTGACCCTCAGATATGTTGTCGTCGCACTTTTAAATACTGTAGTATTATGGTGCGATAGAGTATAGGAATAAGCTTTTTAGGTTAGGTGGTGGTAAAAGGAATTGTCAAATTTCATGTGTTTTATTTAAGTTTATGCAATTCTGATATTATTAATGACACAAGTGTTTGCGAATGTGAGATTCAATTTTTATTCGAATTATATATTGTCATTTTAACCAAATTTGTGTTTTTTTTTTTGTATTAGATATTAGTCAACCTTGATTACAAGAAATGTTTACTATTTTTCGCAAAATGTGTCGATTGTTGGGAGAAAATGCAAAGAAGAATTTTGCGGGCCGGGGAGGGGGCGGTGGTATAGCAGTCAGAATTACCGTCTGCCACCAAGGCGACACGGGCTCGATTCCCGGTGGGGTCAAAAGGGCTTTTTGCATGTGGGTAACGTGGCGGACGTTGCCGGTGGCCAGCGGGTTTTCCCGGAACTCTCTCGTTTCGTTCGCCCTTGAATTCCATCCCTGATCCAGCTTCACTTTATTCAACTGTCGTAGGCGCTCAAGACGCCGACCGAAACATCTCAACTCGACGGAGTATGTGCGCGCAGTCATCTAGCGGCGTGGAACGGCAGCGTATGAATGCAACACGACGGTGGGGAGCACTCGACTGTTCCCAGGTGAACGATGTGTTGTGATCACCCCACGGGTAGCATGGAGGCACGAATAGTTTAGCTAGACTATTCATTTCAATACTTATTAATGTAGATATCTTCTGTATTGAAGACTTGCAAAATTAGATTTTGTTTACAATTTTTTATATTAATTTTTTTGGATTTCTTTAAATCATTTTTATAAATTTTTTACAATTAAAAAATATATTTTTTAAAAGGGATTCCTTCAAAAAATTTTAATAATTTATTTATTATAAATTTTTAAATAAATTATTTATAAATTTAAAAAAAATTTGATAAGTTTTAGATTTTAAATATATTTATGTTTATTTTTAAATACTTGTGATTTTGTATTCAAGGTCTTTTAAGGTCATTGGTATAGAGTCAGGGTCAAAGTCACGGGTCAAGCAAAAGGTCACCAACATCCAACATGGCCGCCGGCCGACCGGAANTATAGAGTCAGGGTCAAAGTCACGGGTCAAGCAAAAGGTCACCAACATCCAACATGGCCGCCGGCCGACCGGAATTAAGAGTATGAACGGCGTCTGGCGCCTGTGCCCCGTGCCCTTGTGCCAGACTTCTGTTTTATATTCCACAAGTCTACATGCAAGAACTACCTAAGTGACACTTTAGTGAAAAATGCTGGAATAAATCCCACATAAATACATGGCGTATGTAACATAATGTAGGCCGGACACATTTTGTACGTAAAGTAATGTTCCTATAGTGTGATTTAGGGTCCACAATTCGAATACCGAACCGTGTTTTGGATCATTTTTAACGAACTTTGTAAGTGATTTTCTGCCTGTTACCTGCTTGTTTGCACTGATACAAAGATTAAAGCAATCTCTCTAGGCTAGGTACGCTGAAGGTACCTGAGCCTGAAACCCGAAATCGTAAAAAATTATCAATATTATCCTGGACTTCAAAAAAATCTTATTATTATTCCCAGTGATGTGAGAATGTGATGCATACTGATACCTTTGTTGATGTGCAGAAGTTGAGAAGTTATGATCAATTTGGAAGCACTCTCGCCATACAGTGAAAATTAATTGTAAATAGGATTGCCTCCTTTTGACCTCAGCGATCGTGGAGGCGTGACCTGCATCATCGATACGTGATTGTCGTCATTGTCGATTATGTGGAAGAGCTGTTACATTCTGGCAAAATGCTCGCCGAAATGAGAGAATCGCCTGTACGAAGAGTCAATTTCGCGCGATGAAGAATTACGACAGTGGCCACAAGCAGTTTATGCAAGGCGACACATTGAAGAACTACATCAAGATCCACCAGGATTCGTCTTTTGAGAGCCAGCAAGTGATGTCGTCAAAAGTGGCGTGAAGAAGGCAGAATACGTCAAGAACGCTCGTTACATATTTCCCAAAGACCCGAATTAACCTGTTGGTAGACTTAGAAATTTGATTAACTTGCAAAAACGCGGGGTTCTCTCATGCATTGTTGAGATATCTTCAATCATCGATGAACTCAAGGATCGGAAATATATTGCATGGTGTGATGAACGGATTTCTTTTTGTTATTGTAATGTGCGAAAATAAGCTTCCCACGTAGCAGGAGACATTCGGCCGTCTTTGGTTTTACTGATGGCATTGCTGGATTACTGCTGGCCCAGGAAATGTATGGGTCTTCACAATTGGCTCTGCTGTGGTTAACTGCTAGCGCCAGGACATTTGGAATGTTATTTATGGCACCATGATGGAATGTTAATGGAAATGAAACTGATGGTTAAAGTAGGTGAACTACTAACAGATAAATGGCTTACCAACTGTATTCCAGCAATGGCCGCACATAACCTATACTTATTGCTGGTGAAAGCGATGGGTAGTCATCTGTAGGCCATTTGATGGATGTGAAGTAGTACTTCGATGAGCCATTGCTTGTGCAATTTAGCTTATTATGGGAATTTTTATGGCTACCACTCTTCGGAGATAGCTTTTTAAAATTACACACACATATATGTGTGTGTCTAATATAATTATAGATCACATGATACAATGAGATTATTTGTAATAAAAAGGAAGTGATATATATATATGTTAAAATTCTGTATATACAGTATTAGGTATCGACTGGTATCGAATAATTTGACATAAGCAATGTTTTATATGTACGACTGCATAAAATTTAAATGGGAAGTTAAAAAAAAATATACATATATATATATAACCACAAAAAACGAAAATATGCATATATGAAAACTGCATTTCAAAACAGATGAATAGAATCCAAGCGAAACAATAATACGAAGAATTACACTAAAGGCAAGATTTTGGGTTAATATCACGATTCAGATAGGAATTTTTCTCTCAACGACAGTGTCTTATTTTGTGTATTTGCATCTTCAAAAAACTGATTTGTTCTCATTGTCAGTTTTAAGGCTATGGAATAACTCGTGTAATTTATATATTAGAGTTGGTAAATTATTCAGGTCCAAATATATTCCAAGTTAGTTAATCCAAACATAATAGTACACAGTATAGAAATAGTTAGCATGCTGAGCTTTCACTACAACGGGCGTAGGTTCATGCTCCCTCCCATGCTCCTGTAATCGTAAGATTTGTTGTCATATAATGTGTTTAATATTAAAGTAAAAGATATTTAAAAGCAAAGTAAAGTTGAGAATGATGCTGAAAATAATTATTTTTAGGATATGGTATTTGACATATGGTGGAAGCATGGCTATCCATCAGTAGGCCATATGATGGCGGTAAAGTGGTATATATATCGGCCATAGCTGCTGTAAGCATATGGGCTATGCTTGGGCCATTTGTGTTCACCACACCTGGGCCAGATTGCTAGAGTATGGCTTGTTAATGGTGCCACTCCAGGACCAGCAATGGTACCGGGTGCATGCCAGTTGTTGTCCAACTTTTTTCCGGCTTGGCATACGACAGGAAACAACAAATGGGCCTTATGTGTTTTGATACATGGGATAATATTTTTAAATTAAAATAATTGCCTTTTTTTATTTTTTTTGCTATTTCATTTATTCTTTATGACTTTAAAGTGGTGCTGTGAGCATTAAAATATTAAATTAAAAATCCGCGTACAGAATAATAATTAAGACATTTAGTATAATAAATGCATGGATAGTGAACTACAAACGAACATTAATTCTGTTGATATGTAGAAAATTTGGAGACGGTAGACGAACGAATGTAATTTCTATACATATGGGTGAATAAAAACTGAAGAACTGATAGAATGAACGAACGAAGTATTGGGATTGGTCGAAGAATTGATGTGGATTGCTGTGGATTGTGGAGGAGAATTTCGAAGGATCGGTGTGGACTGGTGTGTGGATTAGTGTAAATTGGTGTGTAGATTACTATGTGGATTGATGTGTGGGTAAGTGAGTCTTGGTGTGTTAATTGGTGTGGATTGTTATACATATGTGTGTGGATTGGTGTGTGCATTGGTTTCGTTTGGTGTGGATTGTTGTGTGTACTAGTGTGTGGGTTGATGTGTTGACTAGTGTTTAGATTGGTGTGTGGATTATTGTGAATTGGTGTGGATTGATGTGTAAATTAATGTGTGGATTGGTGTGTGGATTGGAGTGTGGATTGTTGTGTGGATTGGTGTGTATATTGGTGAGTGGATTTGTGTATATAGGTGCGTGGATTGGTGTGTGGATTGCATGTGGTGCTGATTATGTTTAATGTGGTGCTGATTGTGGTTGATGTGGTGCTGATGATGGTACTAATTGTAGTTCATGTGGTGGTGATTGTGGTGTGTAGTACTTATTGCGGTGCAGATTAGTGGAAATATTGTGAAAGATTGATGGATTGATGTTTAAGTAGAGCATGTGAGATTAGACTGTTTATCACCCTCATACATTCCAAGTCTCAATGGTTTAGCACTATCTGTATTTCAATTAACGCCGAGTATGCCTACAAAAGTGTAGTTGAATGCTGTTCCACACATGACTTGGGCAGGTGGTTGCTACTCATATAATGGGCTTGGATTAGTCACATACACAAACACAAAAAAAAAATCCGACAAGCATACTTATGCATAAAAACAGTCAAGGCAACGAATAATTTACATATTCTGGCATCATGCAATAATAAAACTTCAAGAGAAGAGACCGAAAATGTAGTAACCAAATGATGGATTTTGCATGTTTCTGGAATACTCTATGTGAAATTTCGGTAGCAAATAAAAAAATTGGCAATTTTTTAATTTAAAAAAAGAATTTTAGAATCGGATATGAAATATACATTTTCGCTTTTACATATCCTATACGTATGAAAGCATTATGGCCAACACTGTTCTGCCCCAAATCCTTCTAACGGTTAATTTTTGCAAATGGGGGACCTTTCTTTGCACATGGAAGGATCGATGCTTTTTAAGGGTGAAAAGGGGAATTTTGAGGTAAATAAGGGAAATTTAATGGAAAAAAAGGAAATTTTGAGAGANTTTAAGGGTGAAAAGGGGAATTTTGAGGTAAATAAGGGAAATTTAATGGAAAAAAAGGAAATTTTGAGAGAAAAGTGCGAAAAAGGGAAATTCCAAGATGGCGTCGGTTGGCTTCAGCTCTGATCCCCTATCCGTTTGCCTCAGACTCATCCAAATTCTACTACTTAGATAAGGAAAATTTATATTAATTGTGTTGATATTTATAAAATGTACATGATGTAAACTTACTGCAAACTAACATATGTTATAATGTAAAACCGAAGCCATCCTGTCATTCGAAGACAATAAATTTTACAGCACATTTGTAAATATGTAACAAGACAGTTCTAAATAATTCGTATGATCATACATGCCAGTCGTATTTAGGTGGATGAGATATATACGTTTCTAANGTATCGAATAATTTGACATAAGCAATGTTTTATATGTACGACTGCATAAAATTTAAATGGGAAGTTAAAAAAAAATATACATATATATATATAACCACAAAAAACGAAAATATGCATTTATGAAAACTGCATTTCAAAACAGATGAATAGAATCCAAGCGAATAATAATACGAAGAATTACACTAAAGGCAAGATTTTGGGTTAATATCACGATTCAGATAGGAATTTTTCTCTCAACGACAGTGTATTATTTTGTTTATCTGCATCTTCTAAAAACTGATTTGTTCTCATTGTCAGTTTTAAGGGTATGGAATAACTGGTGTAATTTATATATTAGCGTTTTTAAATTATTCAGGTCCAAATATATTCTAAGTTAGTTAATCCAAACATAATAGTACACAGTATAGAAATAGTTAGCATGCTGAGCTTTCACTACAACGGGAGTATGTTCATGCTCCCTCCCATGCTCCTGTAATCGTAAGATATATTGTCATATAATGTGTTTAATATTGAAGTAAAAGATATTTAAAAGCAAAGTAAAGTTGAGAATGATGCTGAAAATAATTATTTTTAGGATATGGTATTTGACATATGGTGGAAGCATGGCTATCCATCAGAAGGCCATATGATGGCTGTAAAGTGGTATATATATCGGCCATAGCTGCTGTAAGCATATGGGCTTTGCATGGGACATTTGTGTTCACCGCACCTGGGCCAGATTGCCAGAGTATGGCTAGTTAATGGTGCCACTCCAGGACCAGCAATGGTACCGGGTGCATGCCAGTTGTTGGCCAACTTTTTTCCGGCTTGGCATACGACAGGAAACAATAAATGGGCCTTATGTGTTTTGATACATGGGATAATATTTTTAAATTAAAATAATTGCATTTTTTTATTTTTTCTGCTATTTCATTTATTCCTTATGACTTTAAAGTGGTGCTATGAGCATTAAAATATGAAATTAAAAATCCGCGTACAGAATAATAATTAAGACATTTAGTATAATAAATGCATGGATAGTGAACTACATACAAATATTAATTCGGTTGATATGTACAAATTTGGAGACGGTAGACGAACGAATGTAATTTCTATACATATGGGTGAAGAAAAACTGAAGGACTGATAGAATGATCGAAAGAAGTATTGGGATTGGTCGAAGAATTGATGTGGATTGCTGTGGATTGTGGAGGAGAATTTCGAAGGATCGGTGTGGACTGGTGTGTGGATTAGTGTAAATTGGTGTGTAGATTACTATGTGGATTGATGTGTGGATTGATGTGTGGGTAAGTGTGGCTTGGTGTGTGAATTGGTGTGAATTGTTATACGTATGTGTGTGGATTGGTGTGTGCATTGGTTTCGTTTGGTGTGGATTGTTGTGTGTACTAGTGTGTGGGTTGATGTATTGACTAGTGTTTAGATTGGTGTGTGGATTATTGTGAATTGGTGTGGATTGATGTGTAAATTAATGTGTGGATTGGTGTGTGGATTGGAGTGTGGATTGTTGTGTGGATTGGTGTGGATTGGTTTGCATATTGGTGAGTGGATTTGTGTATAAAGGTGCGTGGATTGGTGTGTGGATTGCATGTGGTGCTGATTATGTTTCATGTGGTGCTGATTGTGGTTGATGTGGTGCTGAAGATGGTACTAATTGTAGTTCATGTGGTGCTGATTGTGGTGTGTAGTACTTATTGCGGTGCAGATTAGTGGAAATATTGTGAAAGATTGACGGATTGATGTTTAAGTAGAGCATGTGTGATTAGACTGTTTATCACCCTCGTACATTCCAAGTCTCAATGGTTTAGCACTATCTGTATTTCAATTAACGCCGAGTATGCCTACAAAAGTGTAGTTGANCAAGTCTCAATGGTTTAGCACTATCTGTATTTCAATTAACGCCGAGTATGCCTACAAAAGTGTAGTTGAATGCTGATCCACACATGACTTGGGCAGGTGGTTGCTACTCATATAATGGGCTTGGATTGGTCACATACACAAACACAAAAAAAAATCCAACAAGCATACTTATGCATAAAAACAGTCAAGGCAACGAATAATTTACATATTCTGGCATCATGCAATAATAAAACTTCAAGAGAAGAGACCGAAAATGTAGTAAACAAATGATGGATTTTGCATGTTTCTGCAATACTCTATGTGAAATTTCGGTACAAATAAAAAAATAGGCATTTTTTAATTTAAAAAAAGAATTTTAGAATCGGATATGAAATAAACATTTTCGCTTTTACATATCCTATACGTAT
>NQII01006135.1:15849-93550 GCA_002778355.1 Clitarchus hookeri
AGCTTGGTAACACCAGCCGCCCCCGCCGATATAAATAGCCAAGGTAAACCCCACGACCGACGATATACGGGTGAATTATTTTTACCCTCCCCCCTCCCCCCCATTTCAATGCAGCAGGCTTGCCCATCGAGGATGCTGACGCGTGGGAGTGGGAGAGAATAAGTCGAAGGGGGCAGGGGGGACGCGCGTGACCGAAGGAGAGATGGAAGCAGGGTAGAAAGCTTTTGGTGGGGCCATAATTTTGCTGCCCTTCGCCCGCATTTTCTCTCTTGCGTCCTCTCCTCGGGAGATCCCATGGCTGTGGTAGAAAGTCTCCCTCCCCGCCCACACACACCCCTTCGCCTTTCTCTTCCCACCTTTCTCCCTCTTCGCTGCTCTCTCCGCCGTCTCCTTCTCTCCGCCGTCCGATAAGCCGTTACCTCCCTGGCACCCCCCTGCAGAACCCCCCTCTTCCTCGCAACAAAGGCCTAATTAGCCATAAACTCCCTGATTTATAACGGCACAGAAAATGCAAATATGAAATATGAAAATGAAGATGGGTGTAATAAAAGTGATATACGAGGCTCCGCAGAGCCATTTGTGAAGGCGCCTGCGAGTCACTCGTCAGTTTTATGTGAGGACGTCCATCATTCTTCTGACAGGCTTCATTGCCGGAGGGAGGACCATGACGGGGGGAGGGGAAGTTGGGCGATTCCATTCCGCTTCCCCAGGGGGGAGTGGGTGGAGGTGGAGGCAGGGTGTAGCCGCCGGCACAAAACACACACGCCCGCGCACACACACACGCTGGCGCTCGGCGACGAAAACTTTTTTCTCCCTTGTCGACCCCTTGGCCATGCTTGGGGGGTGGCGAGGCATGGGGTGGTTTTCGTCGTCATACGCTCCTGAAGGCAGGACGGAGTGGCGAAAATGACGACGGGGGAAGATACGACGTTAAGAGAGTGAAAAGGAACATGAATCTCACCGTCGGAAAAAAGGAGATCAACGGATGAAAAAAAAATGCGCTGAGCTATAGGCTTCTGTTTCCTATGGGATTTGAAAGTTGAGGAATTCGAAATTACACATTCCTGGACATTCTATTCTGGGTGGCAAAAAAAGGTGGGTTCTCTGTAGCATTATTTACACATGTACAAGTTTTCGCTTCATACGAAATAACACACGCATAATTTATAATTAATCAATTATATTCGAAGCAAGATTTTAGGACAAAAACCTAATTTAAATTGCATTTATTAACTTTCCCGCTATTTTACGAAGGTGCAAAAACAATTTCGCCAACATTAAAATATTCAGAATATTCCGTAAATTAATTTGGTGACCAGCTCACTCTGGTGGTGGTATCGACCCGCACCCAACTATTAAAAAAAAAATAACCATAAACAGGAGTTAATTTCTGTGAATTTTCAAAGTATTAGCAGTTATTAATTATTTCTCACTCCATTGAATGATAACCTAGAGTGACGTTATACAAGAAATAGTTAGTGTTGCAACCAAATTTCTCTCCTTCACCTACGCACCAAATAATCCAATATTTATTTTGGTATTTCGCAAGCATTAACATACACAGAAAAAAATAAATTTCTCGTCACAAATAAATAATGGATTATAGATGATATGGTTTTTTCGTGGTATAAATAAAGTTGTAATTTATTAATGTTAGTTGTAGAGGGCATAACGATTGGCAATCGGAATGCGGTCATGAGGACGGATCAAGCTGATGAGGCAAGCAGGAGTGGGTAAGGAAACAGCTAGAGCATGTATGAAAGGAACATTTCCAGTATTCACTTGAATTTATTTCGGAAAACTTGGAAAATTGAAATCAGGACGGCCGAACTGGGTATCGAGTCTGGTACTTCCGAAATTTTTATTCCAGTTAAGTTACCTCTGCGCCGCCTCTATCAATTTAACCACGAAGGTTATCGTTTTGATAACTGAAATAAACATACTTGTTAAAAATATTTTTTAATATTTGCACCAATGTTTTAAAACAAAGGCGTTGCTGTTATTATTCCTCTACTTCGGGAATGTTTTCTTCCGAACTTTGTTTTCTGAAGCATCCATAATGGAAATACGGTTAAATTTTAATTAAAAATACGATATTATTAATTAATTGTTTTAACATTTAAATAAGTAAGTTCTTGCAAAATATTTCCGAGCGTTACAAAATATATCACTGAGTCATTCATATGCAAAATTAATTGTAATTTCCTGACAATTTTTGTAGCGTATGTGCTCCTTTTTAATGAGTTGCGCATGTTGTAGGCTACAGTCGAATGCAGAGCTCTATTGAAAGTCACTCTCTTCTTCTACTGTAACGCAGAAATATTCAAATATTACGACATGTGCTTTTAAAATTATAATAATATTATTAATCACAACTTTACAGGGAATGATTACAGTTTAATATAGGCATAATGACAGCCATCGTTAGTTGCATGACCTAATGAGAAACTTATAGCTGCTGGCAGAAAATATTGAAAATTGAGTAACTGAAAGCGGGAACCATCATTGACCACTACTAATTGTATGTTGAATACGTATAATGAACAGCCAACTTATTAGATATTCTAAAGTTTATGTAACTAATAAATAGCCGTTCATTTGTGTAGTAATGTTTATGCTCGTACACACAATTCGCCTGTAACAGTTGTCAAATAAAGTGTTAGAATCTCTGCATTGAAAGCCGAATTCGTCCGTCGATACGGGGAGATTTAATTACTTTTTATTTTTGTTAGCAACAAAATTTTTGCAAGGTTGATTTCAATAAACTACGAAATGTTGTGTTCTATGAGAGTGCTTTCTTGGACAAAAATCTTAAACAAATTATATGATTAGGATATACAAAAATACTTTATCTGTGGTAATATCCACACCTTAAAGATACTAGTTATAAAAAAATTACATTGAAGTGTTTGGTATGTATCAGGAATTATACCTGGGGAAAAAATAGAAACGTTTCAATATTTAAATCCACTTAAGCTATCCACTGTCGCGTAATTGGCTGGAACGTCAGCAACTGTGCAAAATGTTGTGGGTTCGAATCTCGGGTTAAACATTGAAGTGTGTACCATTGTCAAGTGTAAGTTTAGATTTAGATTTCTGCCTGAGTCACTTCTTAGTACCCTTCCCACATAAATATGGGGAGTTGATAAGTAACATTTAACAACAACAGTAATCCGAGAAAGTTTTGTTTCTGAGCCACGCGTTTGTTAATGAGCTTGCTGTGCACGTATAGCAAACGTGTTCGTTCCTGTAACACAGAGGGGAGGGGAATGAAAACAATATCAAAAGCAAGGACATTTAGGTCTTTTTCATAGCCTGCAAAAACATCAAACGCTATTTTTTTTTTTTATTTTTTTTTTTTTGGAATATGAAAATGTATCTAGGCCGAAATGTTTTACCTGTCTGTAGAAATAGGTTATGCATGAATGTTTTCTGTATCTAAGTACAGCACTGTTAATTTTTTAAACCAACCCCCGCCCCCCTACGCACCATCCATGGGTGGTGTCCGAGAATGTTCAATTAGCGTATTATTACTATAGCTTACCAAGCAGTCGAACTAGGCTGCAAGATATAGTTTGCCGCTGCCTCGTGCTCTAGGTATACGTATTACTTCGTTCTAATTCGCTTATTTGCCCAGAAGGCCAGTCATCCGGTTAGAGGGCTATCCATATCTGTTTATCCGGAACAGAAACCAAGCCGTGAATTTCGCTCACTGCGTCAACATATCATCAAGAGTGAGGATTAAGGCACCCGTCTACCAGATTGAATCAAACCTTTAATAATTGACCCCATGTATGACGTGTTTGGTTTTTTCCTAAATACGCCATGTATTACATGCGTGATATACTTTTGTTATAATAAATTCCTATTGTATTGTTAAATTTAATTTTTATTTAATAATACAAATAAAGTATAGAGAAAATATGTGTGTTTGTAATGCCAAGTAAGAAATAGTTATAATGCAAAAATATTATCACACTGAGTTCTCACGAATGCTGTGCGTTGTCTTTTTGAAGTAATTTTGTATACTTGGTTAAGCTTTGTTTCCGTGAGGCGCAGGAATATCCTGGAAGTAGGACCTCAGCAGGGCTTGAGAAAAGTGTAAAGTAACCGTGAGTTGACTATAAACGCAGGACGACGAGAACACTGCACGCCAGTTCAGAGCCTGCGATGAGCGTGGCAGTATTACCCTTTGCTCCCGTGCTTATCGGTCTCGAACGTGGGAAAGAGATCCAGGTAGACGAGAAGGGATAGATCTGTACGCCTCCTCCAGTATGCGGAATTATCCAGAAACAGCAAGACATCGACCCGTGCAATCGGACGTAGCAGCGAACCCGCAGTAAGGCTAAAATAATTAGCCCTTGAAAATTAACTTTCCACAGCACATGTAAGTTTCAATGATACAGCAATTATTTCATTGTGATTTACGTTAGGACTTACTCATTCGTAAACACCTGTGAGCATCATCGATACATCGTTTCATGCTGCTCGTCACAGGCCAGTGTAAAGTGGTGCTCTTGCGATAGGCAGTGAGCTCACGAGCGCAGATTGGCGGAAATGGTGACGTGAGTTGTCGTACACGTCATTACATTGGCAGCCAAAGGAACCAGAGAAACGAGTTAGCCAAATGGCGACCAAGACTAATGGTGGCTTTTCCTCACCAGAGCTTATGAAAGACGACACGGTATGACTTTCAAAACTGCCGATAGAAAAAGATTTTGTTTATAGGATGGCATTTAACAAATTATTTTTTAGGGTGTGTGTGGGTGAAGAAAGGAACTGGAGCAGGGAAGGAATGCAAGGATAAAGGAAACGGGAGTGCTCTGAGAAAACCCAGTGGTAAACGGAGCAGTCAGCCACTTATCACATGCGTGAAAATCGGGCGTGATGCCGCCGAGAATATAAATCAGATATGTTCAGTAGTAAAGGGGATGGGAGTAAACTGCTAGCGACAGATGCGGTCTCCATTCAAAGATTCTGGAGAAACTGATCTTAGTGTTGAATATTTTAACGTAGTAAACCTTAAATAATTTGTTTGATACTTGTCCGCAAGGATGAGTTTTCGAGTCGAATTCAGCTCCTAGACTCGAAATGCGGAATGAGCCAAGTGCACTTTTATAAATTTATAGAGACTGTTCACGGTAAAGAAAACACTTTGGAAATCAATCTTTGAAAAAAAATCACTGCACATAACTGTGTTTATGCAATACTACAATACACATTGGCATTCAATCTACCAATTAAGTTGGCAGCTAATTTATAAAAATTATTCTCTGACTTTACGTTACNCCTTTGAAAAAAAAATCACTGCACATAACTGTGTGTATGCAATACCACAATACACATTGGCATTCAATCTACCAATTAAGTTGGCAGCTAATTTATAAAAATTATTCTCTGACTTTACGTTACACTGTGAGTGTATTACGTAATTTTAGGGCTACTTACGTCAGTGTTTATCGCTTCATACACAATAATAGTGTGAATTTGCATATTATTAACAAGTTTATTTTCATAAATTTTTAACGGTTTACACTTGGATGACGTATGAATAAAGTGAGACGGTCTATGGCAATGCGAATTTTAAGTACTGCGGAAGGATACAAAACGTGAAATAAGTAGATCCTAAGCAGGGNAAATACAAAACGTTAAATAAGTAGATACTAAGCAGGGATTTCAAAAGTGCTCAGTTAACCGTGAACAGGTTATAACCGCACATTGCTGCTCAAAGTAATCACAGTCAAACTACGTGATTTTAATCCAAAAGACATTAAATTATTTTCGAGAGAGCACATTATTCCGCCTGCCTGTCCTGATGTTGAATCCGAAGCGACAGGNAAGACATTAAATTATTTTCGAGAGAGCACATTATTCCGCCTGCCTGTCCTGATGTTGAATCCGAAGCGACAGGGCCCGAAACCTATATAAGGATTCTCTTAGTTAATGAAAAAGAATACCAAAAGCATGGTAACCCTCTAATCCCTTTATTTTTTAAAGTATTTTTAACCTATGCATAGTTTATTTCATGGTAATGTAATATTTACGATAAGGATTGCTTTAAAAAATGATTTATACAAATAATGAAATTTCTGGCGTTACCCCCTTAATCGTAGAACGCGTGAGAGTAAAACAGAGTAACAGCTCTTCGCCTAATATAGTTTCCCTTGACCTAGGTTATGTGACTCACGAAAACGAAACAGCGGGAAAAGTAAGAAGAGGAAAATAAACGGAAGTAGAAGGGTAGATGAAAAGACTAAGTGAAGTTCTCAGCTGTTACAAAAAATATCTATTAGCTACGTTCTGAACATTTTTTTAACATATCAGATGTGTATTCCTTACGCTTCGTTAAATAATACATTGAGGTAAGTTAAAGAGGTCTGAAGATGCTCTTTTTATCTATTGTTTATCGTGCAGTGGAGTAAAGGTCACCTGCAATTTGATAGTTATAACCCTAAGGTAATAGAAAACAAGAGAGACATGATACGAGAGATTTGGGTGGCTCTTAACAACAAGACCTTGAGAGCCTATTAGAAAACAAAAACTTTATCGAATTTTTTTAATGTACTTAGTCAAGAAAAAATACAAATGAAATTTTTAAATGTAATTATTTTGAGGACTGGTAACATGTTATGGTTGGCCTTTTTTTTTTTGCATAAAACAGTATATGTAAAACAACAAAATTAATTTTTCCATTACATTTGGTGGCTGTTATGTCACAGGTATCAATGCTCTACGTGAGATTTAAAAAGATAATCTGTTCTACCGAAGGACGAATAGGTTAATTTGATCAACAGTATTGTTTTAAAATTATTTAGATATAATATTTGATTACAACTTTCCGTAATTGATTACATAGTGATGTTAAAGGGTTACTACTGTTCTTACTCATAGCCACTTTTGTTAAATAAACAAAAAATATGATATCGGAGTTATAAGTTAAGTAATGAATATTTATGATCTATAGCTTAAAAGAGCGTACATGTTATGACAATAAAATTCCTTTTACGCCTGTACTGAAAGGGAAAAAAATGTCACTATCAATTAAGCGGAAAAAGAGAACTTTTCATATGCGATGTTTTGTATACAAGATGAGGCACCTAAGACAGGCCACCTGAATAGCACTGCCACTTACAGTGGTAGAAGAAAATGTTTCAGACATAAGTTTCTCGGGTCTAAGGCGCTAATTACCTGATAGTGATAATTTCCCCGTACGTGGAAGAGTAAAGGTGATACAACTGTCAATTTCTTTACTTAAAATGGAATGATATGTTTTTTATAAACACCCCTCGACAGTGCGTATGAAGATGTAAAATGACGAAGAAANACAATACACATTGGCATTCAATCTACCAATTAAGTTGGCAGCTAATTTATAAAAATTATTCTCTGACTTTACGTTACACTGTGAGTGTATTACGTAATTTTAGGGCTACTTACGTCAGTGTTTATCGCTTCATACACAATAATAGTGTGAATTTGCATATTATTAACAAGTTTATTTTCATACATTTTTACCGGTTTACACTTGGATGACGTATGAATAAAGTGAGACGGTCTATGGCAATGCGAATTTTAAGTACTGCGGAAANTAACGGTTTACACTTGGATGACGTATGAATAAAGTGAGACGGTCTATGGCAATGCGAATTTTAAGTACTGCGGAAGGATACAAAACGTGAAATAAGTAGATCCTAAGCAGGGATTTCAAAAGTGCTCAGTTAACCGTGAACAGGCTATAACCGCACATTGCTGCTCAAAGTAACCACAGTCAAACTACGTGATTTTAATTCAAAAGACATTAAATTATTTTCGAGAGAGCACATTATTCCGCCTGCCTGTCCTGATGTTGAATCCGAAGCGACAGGNAAGACATTAAATTATTTTCGAGAGAGCACATTATTCCGCCTGCCTGTCCTGATGTTGAATCCGAAGCGACAGGGCTCGAAACCAATATAAGGATTCTCTTAGTTAATGAAAAAGAATACCAAAAGCATGGTGTCCCTCTAACCCCTTTATTTTTTAAAGTATATTTAACCTATGCATAGTTTATTACATGGTAATGCAATATTTACGATAAGGATTGCTTTAAAAAATTATTCATACAAATAATGAAATTTCTGGCGTTACCCCCTTAATCGTAGAACGCGTGAGAGTAAAACAGCGTAACAGCTCTTTGCCTAATATAGTTTCCCTTGACCTAGGTTATGTGACTCTCGAAAACAAAACAGCGGGAAAAGTAAGAAGAGGAAAAAAAACGGAAGTAGAGGGGTAGATGAAAAGACTAAGTGAAGTTCTCAGCGGTTACAAAAAATATATATTAGCTACGTTCTGAACATTTTTTTTAACATATCAGATGTGTATTCCTTACGCTTCGTTAAAGAATACATTGAGGTAAGTTAAAGAGGTCTGAAGAGGCTCTTTTTATCTATTGTTTATCGTGCAGTGGAGTAAAGGACACCTGCAATTTGATAGTTATAACCCTAAGGTAATAGAAAACAAGAGATACATGATACGAGAGATTTGGGTGGCTCTTAACAACAAGACCTTGAGACCCTACTAGAAAACAAAAACTTTATCGAATTTTTTTAATGTACTTAGTCAAGAAAAAATACAAGTGAAATTTTTTAATGTAATTATTTTGAGGACTGGTAACATGTTATGGTTGGCTTTTTTTTTTTTGCATAAAACAGTATATGTAAAACAATAAAATTAATTTTTCCATTACATTAGGTGGCTGTTATGTCACAGGTATCAATGTTCTACGTGAGATTTAAAAAGATAATCTGTCCTACCGAAGGACGAATAGATTAATTTGATCAACAGTATTGTTTTAAAATTATTTAGATATAATATTTGATTACAACGTTTCGTAATTAATTACATAGCGATGTTAAAGGGTTACTACTCTTCTTACTCATAGCCACTTTTGTTAAATAAACAAAAATATGATATCGGAGTTATAAGTTAAGTAATGGATATTTATGATCTTATAGCTTAAAAGAGCGTACATGTTATGACAATAAAATTGCTTTTACGCCTGTACTGAAAGGAAAAAAAATGTCACTATCAATTAAGCGGAAAAAGATAACTTTTAATATGCGATGTTTTGTATACAAGATGAGGCACCTAAGACAGGCCACCTGAAAAACACCGCCACTTACAGTGGTAGAAGAAAATGTTTCAGACAAAAGTTTCTCGGGTCCAAGGCGCTAATTACTTGATAGTGATCATTTCCCCGTACGTGGAAGAGTAAAGGTGATACAGCTGTCAATTTAGTTACTTAAAATGGAATGATATGTTTTTTATAAACACCCCTCGACAGTGCGTATGAAGATGTAAAATGACGAAGAAAACTGCGCCGCCGCACGGAACAATGGGCCGAAGAAGCGCTGTCCTAGAGCGACTGTAGCCGTTTCGTCTCGTAATTGTACGTTAGTTCGATATATTTAAAATACTCGCGCAATTCGGGCGGTGGATGCAAATTTCCAAAACTACCGTAATAGTATTCGTGTTTAGCCTTTTATTTCCGAAGGACACCAAGTGCGTGCCGGGCCCGGCTGTCGTGTACAGATTAATTATAGCACATTCGTGTATCTTTGGTTTAGAGGGCAAAGCATCTCTAATAAACTCTCCGCGGAAATGAGGTATTTTCAATTTGTGCACAAACAGTTTAAAATCCACGTTCGTTAGTGACCGTCTAGACAGATTCACTTTGATTTCCTTATTATATTTTTTTTCTATCCCCCCCCCCTCCAGTATTTGATTCTACTCTTCCCCGCTACGGGTGACGAATATAGAGCCCCTGGCCGTTTTTTTCCTCCGTGGTGACAGTTTCCAATTTTCTGTTATGGCGGTGGGTTTCCGCTACCTGTTTTCGATAGTTCGAAGCCCGCTTCACGGCGCTTACAATATTCGTGACTGCCCCGACGTCACCGGCCAGAGAACCGAGGGCGCTTTGATTGCCTTTTGCTTGCACGTAGACCCATGCCAAGTTTAAGATTGGCTTTCATAATGGTGGATACGCTACTGGCGGCTACTTTTTCTCTGAGCCAAGCGGCTGCCGATTTTCTTATTTCGTCGGCCTTCTGTGCAAGTATCCTATCTGCCTGGCGCCTACCTTGCAGATCCTGGTACTGGGAATAGGCAATGTCGTACTGCTTACACGCTTCGTCCAGGGCGTTAATGCCCTGGACTCGTGGCGCAGCAGCCTTTCAGCTATCCTTGTTTTTGGCCCACAAAACCTGTATCCTGGAATGTAAAGTTCGAAGGGGAGATCATTGATGAGTGAATCGACGATCCCACGCCCGTATTTCACCGTCTTTACATTACGGCGCATTGAATTAAACTGAGCGAAGAAACTATAATAATTCTTTTACTATACAGTTTTGTTTGAGTATAATAGAGGTAATCGAGCAGGACATTAGTCTACCCGTGCGTATCATCGGGGAAGATGCCGAAACCGAGCACGAATCACATCATGGTGCCCTGTTGCCTAATACCGTGCGAGACCTGATTTGTGGGCCGTCCAGGTGTGAGAAAACATGCGTCCTACTGAGTCTGCTGGAAGAACCGAATAGCCTTCGGTTGGAGAACGTGAACGTTTATTAAAATTCGCTCCAGCAATAGAAATACCAGCGATTGGCACAAGTACTGCAGGTCGTGGATGGCGTGGGTTATTTCCCCTGCAGCGAAAACGAGAAGGTGGTGCCTCCAAACGAAGCTCTTCCAATCTCGATATTTGTCTTCGATGACATTGCCTGTGAAAAAAAAACTTGTTTTCAAGAATACTTTAGCATAAGATGGCACGCGAACGTGAACTGCGTGTACCTCAGTCAAAATTAATTCCCGTTTACCCAAACAACTGCTTCGCGACAATGTGAATTTCCTCGTTTTATTGTGCTTGTACGACACTTATTTACGCCACTTTTACTACGATAAAGTGAATACAAACATGATATTTGCAGAATTCAGAGCTTTGTGTTCTTTGTGCTGGAAAGACAAGTTTGGTATATTGGTAATCATAAAGGACTGCTCGCTACATAAAGGCAGGTGCAGGCGTGGGTTAGATCAGTTTATCCTATGAACGCAAACCATCAGTCACGGAAGCATTCCAAAATTTGGCGGATTGATCGTCACGATGACCTTGAACGAGGGCAAAATTACTTCACCACTGTAGGCAGAGAAGACTTGTCCCTCATCGGTCGAAAATTGGAAAGTGTGAAAAATGAAGTGGTTTAAGATTTGGTGGCGGTCGATAAACGCATAGCGACAGTGCAGGAGCAGATAATCGACCTCATAAAACTATCGAATGCGCAGAGACTAGAACAATTGAAGAACCTACAAAATGTATTAATGTCCAAACTGACTGCGAAAACTGATGTTGCGAGGCATAGCAATATGATATTGGATACGTGTGTCAGAGAACTCGAAAATATCGAAAAAGTTATTTCAGAAAATCGCGAATGATTTACTACAAAAAGATGAGATCGATATATATATTCATGTACGAAATACCTTTTCCACTCAGTGAACGGTGGATAACCGAACCGAATTGGTGAGCTTCAGCGGCGATCGAGGCGGTACGGACCAAATACTTACTCGCGAAAAATAACAGAACGGCTGTCGAGAATCGAAGGGAGGAGACTCTCAAACCTATTACTCTCCTGCTAAACGAAATTAGAAAAAAAAGCCTAGTGACGGGGACGATGCCCGCCTTGATATCAACGTGAAATCAATATGAAAGAACCGACCCCTACACATAAACGGAAAAGAAGCCAGGAATTGCACGAATCGGAAGGTGGCATCAGTAGCGACGAAGACGATTTACCTCTGATCGATTTGCTGCATTTGCGAGAACGGAAACGAACACGAGAGCACGGGACCGATGTGGGCACTCTTTTTATCTCATTACATCGCTTCCTACTCTCACCGTACTGCCGACCAGACTTATGGTTTGAAGAAAAGTGATGGAAAATCGTACCTTGGAAATAAGGAAGTTTTATTTTTTTTCCCAGGGATGTACTGCAGATCGGCAAGCGCAAGGTGAAAATCACGCAGGGATTGAGCGAACTTTTATTTCGTAGGCACCTTGGACACTACACCGAATCGGACTTGCGCAATTACCGCCTTTTGTTAAAGCAAAGTCGCACGTATTACGCTGAGAATAACCCTGCATCACATCGATTTAACGATACGGGCACGAAAAATTCCCCTTTATAGCCGGACTGTTTCCTAGGGCACGTGAAACTGGT
This sequence comes from Clitarchus hookeri, assembly GCA_002778355.1. Lineage (NCBI taxonomy): Eukaryota > Metazoa > Arthropoda > Insecta > Phasmatodea > Phasmatidae > Clitarchus > Clitarchus hookeri. Next base: position 28,101 of record NQII01006135.1, read on the forward strand.
GGTTCGGTTTGACTCAGAAATTTGAGAGCGGAGAAAAAAATCGAGTATCAGTAATGGGATGATCTGAATGACTTAGTAGATAGGTTGAGACTTCTTATTGCTTCGCAGGCAGCAGAAAACCGCTCGCACACGAACGAAATAATTTCCATCATCAAAGAACTCACGGAGGCGGGCTACATTTCGAAATGACCATGTATCGAATTGCTGACGAGCTGCACAAATACGCTAAGATATATTACCCACGCAGAAAATACGTCATGAAAGGGTTGGACGATACTTTCCAATCTGACCTTATCGAAATGCAAGACTTTGCTCGTGTGAAGAAAGGTCACCGCTACATTTTGACCATAATCGATAATTTTTCCAAGTTATGCCTGGGCCAGACCGCTCAAGTCGAAGAATACGTGCGATATCACGATAGCCGTGGCGTATGTGTTGCACGAAGAACGCATACCGAAAAATCTCCACACCGATGATGGTAAAGAATATTTAATGCAACTTTTTGTGCACTGATGAAGAAGTATGGCATAAATCATTATTCTAAATACTCTGGGTTCAAAGTCAGCATCGTCAAGCGTTTTCACAGGACGCTCAAAGCTAAACTGTGGAAACATTTCACGTTGAACGGAAACTACAAGTGGTTGGATGTACTCCCAAAACTCGTTCTCTAATAGAATTCTACCTTTCATTATACCAATCGCATGAAGCCCGAAGACGAGAAAAACGACTCCCTGTTTCAGACCGTGTATGCTATTAGAAGAGAAGGGGCCCACGCAAGCCTTATGTCAATATCGGTGACTTGGTGCGGATTTTAAAAAAAACGTGGCGTTTTCCATAAAGGCTTCCGTCAGAACTGGTCTGCAGAGTTGTACGAGGTGGTGCATATCCGACACTCGTACCCACACATGTATTACCTCGAGGACCTGTGCGGCGAACCAATCATTGGCGGATTTTACACCGAAGAGATTTGGCCTTTGCAGTTTCTAGACGTGTATTTGGTGGAGATGGTGCTGAAAATACGTAATGGTCACGTGTACGTGCGGTGTCTGGGACATTCCAAACACATGATGACTCCTGGATCGCCGAGAAAGACATTTTGGCGTAAAAATCCTGCTAAAATTTTCATTTCATATTAACATATAAATTTTAATATAATAAATCGTCACATGTTTGCTAACAAACCCGTAATTTTATTTATATTCCTGTTGTCCCCCCAACGCCCAACGCCTGCGCACATTAGTGCGAAATTAATTATTTAAAAGTTTAAAGTTGAAGTAAAACTATGAAGCATATCTTACATATATATAAATAAATAAATATATATATATATATATATATTCTTAACTTGGTGTATGCATGTTATTTGGGGGTTTACTAACGAGAACATTAAACATTTGTTTTACATTTGATGTGAACGACATAAAAAATATATATTCTATAATTTATGTTTTACTTACGAAATATTCCAAGCCTAGTTAACTAACGTGAAGCTGATTATAAATGGACGGTGCAGACACTTATACAAATCATAATTTCTCTGTGTGCTGGCTTTAATTTTGTTTTAAATGTGTTTGGATTGCATGTGACGGGAGTTTAATTTTTTCAAGGAATGTTTTGTCTTTTTTTCACGAATCAGTATGGTATTGGTATATTTTTTTTCGTCAGTATGTTCTATTTGTCCCCATCAGTATGTTACATCTTTTTTTATATGTCAGTATGTAATGTCAGCTTTTGATAAATCAGTATGTAATATCCGTTTTTTATCAATCTGCATGATAATGTGTATTTTTGTTCGTAAGTAGGGTAACCAGTATATTTTTATCATGTGTCGAACCTGGACCCTCCTGTCAGAGTGCCCTTGTGTGTATTCTCGAATGGGCTAAAGAAAAATGTATGTTTATTTTTTTTCCAGCGCATTGAAGTGCATGTAATAAAATAAATTCGCATTCGTGAAATATTTTTGCAGCATGTAAAAGTTTTACATGATAAATGAATAAGCAAACTATATATGTTATAATAATAAAATTTATCGTAACTAGCATGAAGCCACCGCTGTAGGCGAGCTACTTGTCTTCTTTCCCAAGGTCCAGGAAGTCACGCACATCTTATGCACGACTGCCAAGTGGTGAATACGGCACGTGGTGCCAACCTTAACGCCGGCTGTCTCTGCCGCTGCACACAGTACGTCTAACGATAATTTTCGAGGCTGCCTTCATTTGAAGGGTGTTTTACCCCTTATCCTTTATTAACTTTTTAAATAAATACAATCAAACACGTAAAACATAGAATACTTTTTTTANGTGTTTTACCCCTTATCCTTTATTAACTTTTTAAATAAATACAATCAAACACGTAAAACATAGAATACTTTTTTTTAGTGACGACTAGAGTCTCATTGAACATTTTAAAAAAATTTTCTTTAAATTACAACACAACTTATATATTAATTTTTTCTCCTTTGCCAACAGTGTTTTTTTTTAACTTATGTCAGCAGGGCATAACTCGAAATGAATTAGAAATTAATATAATTTTTTTACACATTTATTNTTTTTTTTTAACTTATGTCAGCAGGGCATAACTCGAAATGAATTAGAAATTAATATAATTTTTTTACACATTTATTTATGCACTTACATCACAATTATATAATTCTTCTGCACAATACAAGGAATAATTTATACAAGTATTTCTTCTCTGGGTCTTGGAGGGCATCACACACATAATGTTTTTTTTTAAATATATCATTGATTCCTCGTAGTTTTTCTAATGTATCACAGGTTATCATTACTCAACAGTATTAGGGTTTTGGAGGTGCACAGAGCAAAGAAATATCTTTGACTCTTGCTCTCGTAAAGTCTTGTGGCATACGTCTCGACGAGCTGTCAAAACGGTGGGCAGCTGAAATGCTTTTGAAGGTCTACAAAGTTCGTTCCGATGGGACACGCATTGCGAATCGCCGACTCTTGGCGTCTTCCAAACACATGCACAGGTTAATATGTAATTATGGCAGAGTCCAGCATTGTATAAATTTCCCCGTACGGAATATTCCCCTCATCACACCATAGTCCGTGTATTTCGTACGTCTGTAGGCGATACGTCTGATGCGTGGTGCGGTCGAGGTGCACAGAGGTGACAAAAGTCATAAGATAGCAATAGGCAAATACACAGATGGCGGTTGTATCGCGTACAAAATGAGTAAATGGGCAGTGCATTGATTGGGCTTTCATTTGTAGTCAAGTGATTTATGTGAAAAGGTTTCTGACGTGATTATGGCCGCACGACGGGAATTAANTCATTTGTAGTCAAGTGATTTATGTGAAAAGGTTTCTGACGTGATTATGGCCGCACGACGGGAATTAACAGACTTAGAACGCGGAATGGTAGTTGGAGCTAGACGCATGGGACATTCCATTTCGGAAATGTTTAGGGAGTTCAACATTCCGAGATCCACAGTGTCAAGAGTGTGCCAAGAATACCTCATTTCAGGCATAACCTCCCATCATGGACAACGTAGGGGCTGACCGCCTGCACTTAACGACCGAGACCAACGACGTGTGCGCAGAATGGTCAGTGTTAACATACAAGCAACACTGCGTGAAATAACCTCAGTAATCAATGTGGGACGTACGACGGACGTGTCCATTAGGACAGTGCGGCGAACTTTGGCTGTACTGGGCTATGCCAGCAGAAGACCGACTCGAGTGCCTTTACTAACATCACGACATCGCCTGCAGCGCCTCTCCTGGGCTCGTGACCATATCAGTTGGACCCTAGAAGACTGGAAAACCGTAGCTTGGTCAGATGAGTCCCGATTTCAGTTGGTAAGAGCTGATAGTAGCGTTCGAGTGTGGCGCAGACCCCACGAATCCATGGACCCAAGTTGTCAACGAGGAAATGTGCAAGCTGGTGGTGGCTCCATAATGGTGTGGGCTGTTTTTACATGGAATGGACTGGGTCCTCTGGTCCAACTGAACCGATCATTGACTGGAAAGGGTTATGNAATTTATGGACTTCATGTACCCAAACAACGATGGAATTTTTATGGATGACAATATGCCATGTCACCGGGTCACAACAATTCGCGATTGTTTTGAAGAATATTCTGGACAATTCCAGCAAATGATTTGACCACCAAGATCGCCCGACATGAATCCCATCGAACATTTATGGGACATAATCGAGAAGTCAGTTCGTGCACAAACTCCTGCACCGGCAACACTTTCGCAATTATGGACGTCTATAGAGGCAGTATGGCTCAATATTTATGCCGGGGACTTCCAACGACTTGCTGAGTCCATGCCACGTCGAGTTGCTGCACTTCGCCGGGCAAAAGGAGGTCCGAGACGATATCAAGAGGTATCCCATGACTTTTGTCACCTCAGTGTTCTTCCATCAACACGGCGGTAAAAAAGTGAAAACTTTGATTTTCTCATCTTTGTCACTGTACAAGATAGCAATCTGCTTGATGGTGTACAAGTCCAACCAACGAAAACCTTGGATGCTGCAAAACATTTCATAACATGTTTGTTTCATTAAAAAAAATGTGAGTTCCAATGCGCACAACAAGTTTTACCATTTTTTTTACAAAGTCATTTAAAACTTTATAGAGATCCATACATATCGGGCACCTGTGTTCTGTGTTAGTTTCCTCGCTAGGTAATGCTTGCCCGTAAATTTCCTGAAGGGAATTATCTTCCACGTGTACAGTTTGCGAGTAGATATCTTGCACGGGGACGTCATCCTCTACGGGGAGGGCGTCTTCAACGGGGAGGGCGTCTTCAATAGGGACGTCGTCTTCCACGGGCACAGATGACACGAGGGCTGCTCACCTTGCCCTGCACCAACCCCTGCGATGTGGCGTTTCGGGAACCGAGGTGGTAAAGCCCTCGAAACACTCCTTGCACAGGAGGCTGTCCCGTATGTCTTTGTCCTGTCCTGCTGCAGGTAAGCCAGCAAATACTTAAATACGGTCAAAATTTCGTAAGGTGCGTAGACCAGGATAAATTCTTTCGGCAGGTACGGTAACTCGTCTCGTTTGTCCAAGGCACTAAGAGAGCGTGCCCTTCCAAATGCCAAAATGGCCGAAAGGATTTTATGGCCCCTCGGACAACACAGGTACATTTCTAAGATCTACAAAAATTACTGATTTGCTTGGGGGCTCGGGATGCATCTTATAAAGAGGTATTAAAGGGCAAAAACAGTCCGCTCCCACGAATAAAGTAGGCCGTCGGTTGGTCGGAACGATGGTTTCCACAAACACCCGAGTATTTAGACTATGAGAAACATTGGCGGAGCAATTAAACATATTGTAAGGGGCAGGAGGGGAACCGACTAATTGGTCGAAGGTTTCCGAAAACACCCGAGTAATTAGCCAATGAGAAATTAAATATTTTGGAAGGGGTAGGTAACTAGCCAATAAGAATCAGGGGTGAGGCAATTGGGTAATTAAGTATTTTGGAAGAGGGGAGTGGAGTGTGTCAGTCGTCTGCTGGGCGCGGTGCTGGGGACAGCACCAGCAATGAAAAAGACGACAAACGAAAAACCAATATGGCGGATGAACGAAGGTGAGAGACAAACTCAAGTTATGTATGTACAAATGGCAAACGAAAAAACCAAGATGGCGGACGGTGGCTGTACTGGCTACCAAAATGGTGAACTTCACCTACCAAGATGGTGGAAGGTGTATGGAATGAAGTGGGTGCGGGGGACCTCTGGAATATATTACTTTGAAATAAATTAAGCCTTAAAATCTGGGCAAAAAAAAAACGTTTCTAGCTTTGCTTTTTGTATAAACTTAACATAGGGATAAAAAAAATTGCACTCCAGGAATACCCACGATCACGCACATGTACACATCCACTTCGTCACACTGCATGTACTCCGATGCCGCACATCCTCCACGTTATGCCTCTGCAGAACCACTCCCGCGTCCTATAGCAGGACAAGCGCTCCACATGGTTGAGGGAAGTCTACCTACTATGGTGGCATTGGATGATTGCTGTGTGAAAATCCAAATAGGAAACCAGACACTTCTGGTCTCTCTCATCCAGCTCTGGCTTCCCTCTGCATCTATCTATATACGCTCATATCCACGCCCACCACAATTTCCTCTCTCGTCACTGTTATGTTCCATTCACGGTTACTTCCGACTTTTCTCGAGCCCTGCTAAAGTTCCACTTTCAGGATTTTCCTCTGTCTCATGCAAACAATGCTAGAAAATTACACCAGCGAGACAACTCACAGCATTCGCGCGCAACTCAGGATAATAATATTTTGTGTAAGAACTATTTCTTACTAGGTTACCAACACACCTATTTTCTCATTGGCGTCGTTCATATTCATTATGAATGGAATATTACGATTTATAGATCAAATATAAGTGAAAGTTCAATATAACAAAAAGTAAGCATTCCTTACGTTAACAGAAGTATGAAACGCTTGTGATTATGACAGTATTTAAGAAACAACCAAACACGTCCCGGGCGGGGTGAATTTAAAAAGTGCGAAGAAACCGTGAATAGACAATATTTTCATAGCATAAAGTTAAAGAGAGCTCTTAAGTGGAATCTGCTTATCTCTAATGCACCATCTACCACAGCCTTCTCGTCGTGACTCATCGGGTGAAGACGATCACCTTTCCGGACATGTAAACCGCTTTCTCCTCTCTAAACGCCCATTTTCGACTAAACGACNCTTCTCGTCGTGACTCATCGGGTGAAGACGATCACCTTTCCGGACATGTAAACCGCTTTCTCCTCTCTAAACGCCCATTTTCGACTAAACGACACCAGAAGACATTTATTGAAATCTACCACATCGTATCGGCGCTGTGCATTTCGCCTGCACCACAATCTAATAGTGTTTTTGCTTTCATTGTCTGCGTCCTTTCACGCAGAAGCCCTGCATTTCTTTCCTCCGTCATGGAAGTAGGCCTATGACATATTTGTTCCCATCCAAAAGTCCAGAAAACGTCCCTACATTCCCTTCTCCCTTTATCGGCCACTTTTAAAAGGAGGTTTGGCTGTCAATACAGCCAAACTCCTCCCACACCACTCCACATGCTACGCCATTGTCCGTGTGTGAAACATAGTGCTCTAAGGATTCTCCAGGAACCAGCACAAAGTCATGGTGTTCTGGAACTTCGCCCGCGCATTCGACTTTGTCCTCCATGCAGAGCTCATTTTGACATTAGGGGTCACCGAACCGCGGACTGTCTCCCAAGATACGCAATGAGAAAAATAATTGTTTCAGTATACCATATATATTTATTTGCGTGGTGTTTGTTTCAGTTGAACGATATTTTCTTGGTACGACCAAGCCTCAGTTCCTCCAAATGAATGAAATTTGTTCACAAAGACAAATGATTTATTTAAAACAATTTTGTTTGTGCGAAAAAAAATATTTTGTTGTTTCAGTAAGTTAAACAAACATATATAGTAGGCAAACTTATCGTTACAATTATTCAAAAATATTATATATTTAGTTATGACCGATATATTTTGAACAAAGGATTTACTTGCAGCGGCCAAAGATTTTGTTGTCGACACTAATTCACACTGAGAATTGTATAGGGCCAAAAATATATTAAGTTTCTCCAACACAATATTTTGTTGAGTAAACCAAATTTGAAAAACAAAAAAATTTATTTCGTTCATTTATCAAAATACATGGATGAATAAACAAAACCTCTGTGTTGGGACAAAATAAATGATAGACTGTCAACAAAATATTTTGTTTAATTAACTATATAAAATTATTTTGGCAACTCATGCCATTGCCTTCAAACATACAGCTCAAGAGTTGGTTTGAACTTTTTTGTGACAGTTAAGATAGAAACAGTGTTTTTGTTAATGAATATATTGGTTCTTATTAATTATATGAGCATACTTATAAAATAAGTTAATCAGAAATAAAAATTTAAAGCTGTAAAACTTGAAATATTTATTTGCTCGCGTTACCCAGTATTTGAGATGTATGTATTTAAAATATTTCAATTTTACACGTAGTTACTTTAGCTGATGTAGCTAGGGCATAGCGCTCAGATTCAAACGATCTAGTTTCGAATGTCGGTCAGACTTCCAATTTATTTTATATTAACCCGAACCGTACGTAGAGCTAAAAAAATGTTTGGTTGCATCAACCAAATCCCAAATCTTTGTGTGGGGTAACCAAATAAGAACAAAAAAATAATTTGTTTACAAAAACATAACATTTCGTCACTCCTATACAAACAATTAATTTGGTTGTGGCAAACAAACTTCGTTTGATTCAACTAAACCTTTTTCTCAGTGCCCAATTCCTCATCGAAGGCATCGGTTTAAACCCGCTTTTGCCATCAGGATCGGAGTTGTTCACGATGTAAAAGTCATCAAACAAGTTTCCAACACTGACTCACAAATTGCCATTAGAACTATTAAAAACACGTGATAAAACAGTTTTTTCAAGAAACTCAGACTTATTTGAATAACTAAAGTATATATTTTTGTTTTTAAATTCAAACAGATAAAGCGTAGATAAGTTTCAAAACACTTACTATTTAATAAACAGTAATATAACATACAATCCAAACCACGTTATTTGCATCGTGCTATTGGCAAAGTTGTATTTAAGTATTACAACACAGTAGTTCGATACTGTGCAGCTAATAAGGATACTCTTGCCTATATTCTCTGAACATTTAAGTGCGCCCATTATCGTAGTTTATAGGACCTCATGATCATATTTGCTGGAATCTCGCTAACCAACGAAGTTTGCCGTTACTCTTCGTATGGAACCATGCGTTGCCTGGCGTTCGCAATCACCACCCGGGTAAATGTACCAAAATTAACCTGTCCACAAGCCTGTCAATACAATAATCTTCGGGCGATCGGTTTTTAAACAACATATAAATCTTAAATGTTTTGATATGCATTCCTGTGTGTATACATTTGGCGTGTTGAATTTTTCATTTCTTATTTGTACTTTGGCCATCGTTGAAAATAAATTTTTTTTATCGTACCTTTAAATGACATAAAGCCGTTATTGAACAGAAGTTGGCAAAACATAGGCCTAACAACATCGTCATGGGAAATGGCAAGATGTCCGACATGTATTTGTAGTGTACAAGTGTATTTGGTAATAGCGATGGAAAGAAGTAATATTTTTTTTTATAAATACAGGCATTTACTAACGTTTAATACATCTGTATTTATATGCTGTACTTCAAACTTTGCTTCTGATTGTACATACAGTACGAGTGTATATTAAGCTCAATGTGAAAATTGGGGTAAGTGATTATAAAATCTTTCGTTGATAATTACCGCACGTCACATTACCATACATATAATACAAGCGGCCTTATGTATCGCGGTTTAATAAATCTACTCTGACGACTGAGAAGATCGTACTATCAGAGTTTTTTAAATACGGAAGATATGCTTTTGTGAAAGGTTACATCGCGATGTTCATCTTGCTCCTAAACATATTACAATGTTTTCGTGGTTAGAAAGCAATACGAGAGGGGCATACAGGCGCACATACACACAGACAGATATTAAACATATCACACGCCAATCATTCCAAGGAAAATAGGCTAAACTTATAAACTATATTTATTTGAAATTCTCTGTGTTTACAAATTGAGGCCAATGGGTGCACTTAATAACTGGCCCTCAGTCAGATGGAAATGAGTCAACTACGCTGTTTAACAATGAGTGACAGCATACGTGCCAATGACTTCTCGTTGACAAAAACAAATGTATTATTTATGCGGAATTTATTTCCGTGTTTCAATATCTGCCAAACTAAACTAATTGTTTTATTGCACATTTTGCAGTAGCTAAGAAATGTTTAGAAGTAAATGGTATTTTGTCAGAACTGCGTGACTCACGTAAACAACAAGCTTGTTTAGCACAACCTCAGGAATGTTGGTCTCGCACATAAACTCCTATTAATAAACTGTCCTGGATTTATTTATTGTTAACACTCTCATACGCTGTAAGTCTGTGCATGAAGGCAGGGAGTATGAAACAGGCTGGTGGGTAGAGAACGGAAGAGCATAGACACGCAGTCATTGAAAGTCGCTGTTCAGGTCTCAAAGGAGTCTAGAGAGAGCTGATGTATTTTAGTGCCTAACTGAACGACCGGGACGATGANGTCGCTGTTCAGGTCTCAAAGGAGTCTAGAGAGAGCTGATGTATTTTAGTGCCTAACTGAACGACCGGGACGATGAAAGGCTCCGGAAGGAACGAGCAACAGGATGGGTTACTGCAGAGGCCTCGTGGGCGTATCGTTATAACGATATTTATGTGAATGAATTAAAGAGGCAATAAAAATACTGACACACATAAAGTACGCTAACAAAGATCCCCAATTAAAGATCTCGTGATAAATAAAGAAGAAAACAGAAACAAACAATTTGACAGACAATGCTACCCTGTTACGAATTCAGCTTACATATTATGATAAACCGCTGTATCAATAATTAATCAGTGTCCTATAGCCTGTTGTTAGGTTTCTACGTGTGCGCTAATTATATGTGCAGTTATGTTTGTTTATTAGGTGTTTCATGTTCGCCAGAACAACGAAATGGTCTTAGTAGCAGAAAACTAGATATGGAAATGTAGAATAAATCGGTCGGGAACTGTAGCAAGCAGCAAGCCCAGCATTCGCCTGGAGTGATGTCAGAAAACCCTGGAAAACAGAAATCAGGATAGCTGGGGCAGGAATCGAACACGGGTCTCACGAATGTGAGGCCAGTAATTTACCACCGCGCAACCTCGCTTAGCTACATCTACCAAAGTTTTTCAGTATGCAGACTTTTAGTAACTGCAGAGGGAAACAGGAGTGAGAATGAGAGTGTTTTCTCATATCCTATTTGTGCGGCGGCAATCTTAAATTACATTAAAATTATTCTTTGCATTGTGTTTAAGCTATAAAATTTGACATTTCAAATAGGTAATGGCTCTCCGAATCCTGTTTGTGAAAAAAGAGAAAAATCGGCTCAAATACTTTTAATTCTTCATAATAAACATTTACTGTGGAACGTATAAGAAATTCATGAAAAAAAATATTAACACATATATAAAACCTTTTGAAAACTATTGTTAAAACATATAAACATTATTTCACATAATCCTTGTTTCTGTTTTTATCGCAAATAACCTTATTACTCATGCAAAATGTATTGCAGAAATTACCACATAAATTTATTAAAACCTATTTGGGTAAAATACTCCACACCAGTAGAAAGCTCGGAGAAAGTTGCAAAACATACTTTAATGTTTCAAATAAATATTCCCAAAAATAAATAATTCATTTTTTTTTAAATTATTTACAGAAACATTAACAACATTCCTGCTGCCCCAGATATTTTTCAATTTGCATGAGCACCCAAAACTTCGTGAAAAAGGTTTGATCAACACCGTTTAAAAATATATATTTCGCAAGGTAAACCAAATTAAATATATAATTATTTAGTTGGGAAACTACTGAGGTAGCCAGTACGAAACGTACAAATATTCTGCGCTGTATATAGTGAAGGGAGCACATTTTACCAGTTCCCGAGCTGCTAACGGATTATAATTTGTATAAAGGACTCGACGCCAAAGAACCGAGATAGACTCAGTCGTCACAGAATTGCGGTGATTTAGTTAGAGCCTTACACTGAGACAGAATAAATCTCGGTGACTCGGGTGTACACTTGAGTAATATCTGAATCCGATATACTCTTTCCCTCCTCCCTGCGCTTATTTACAAATACACGGCGAAATAAAATGTTCCCCTCACCACCCTGAATATTTGCACGTGTGAACTAGCCATATTCACAAAAGTACAAAACATTTTTTTTCATTCAAATCACAGGAGTTAGTCGACTGCTCTCACCAAACGTCGTTTGTCTCGTTCGTTCACGATCTTTTTCCGGCCGCAGCGATATCGAAGATTTGATGTTTTACCGGATTCCCGATATTCACGGTACACTCGTGAAATTGTCGTACGCAAAAATTCAAATTTTATCGCTACCTCGGAGATGCTCTGTCCCATCTCTCGTGCGCCGACTATAACACCACGTTTAAACTCACTTAAATCTTGATAACCTGCCATTTTAGCAGCAGTAGCCGATCTAGCAACTTTGCCAGACTCTTGTTTTCTTATATAGGCGCTGCCGACCGCATCGCGTTACTCTGCTTGGTTCCATATCTGTGTTGTTTGCATACGCGCGCCTATACCAGTTATATGGCTCTCCAGTGTATATGCACTACAACAAAACTTACATTCGTATCAGATCTAAAGACAGGTAAATATTATTATTCCATTTGTTATATTTTTTAATTTTTTTTACTTCATTCACTAATTTGTAAATAAAAACTTAAAACGTTGATTTCCAGTAGGAAGTTTCTTGAAATTACTTGTTTAAAGTAATAACGAGTGGCATTTGACTGTATATATACAGGCTTGGTTCTCACTTGTATATTTTCGCACATGTACACAGGACACAGGTCCTCGATAACTGAGATGAGTAAAAATACATGTATGAAACGTTTATTGTTTTATGTGTCCAGTTATATACGTAGTTTAAGTAGATAATGAGAAATGACACACGAGATTAGTTGAAAACGAGTGTGTTTTTTCGTACATTAGCATAAAAGTGCTAAACGATAAATATAAATATATTTACAAGAAAGAACATTTAGGAGCTCCTTCTCAGCTGTCTTTTGCATAAAAGTCATTTATTTTCAATTCTGCTTCACAAAAAAAACTGTTACCACCTATATTCAAAATCCCGAAGTTACGTAACTGACCTGAATTTTTTAAGTCGCTTAGAGTGCATTTTTCATTCAAAATGTCGACCACTGTGATTTTCCTAACCTGAGATGATGTACGAAAAAAGAAAAGAAAGAGTTGCAAGTATGAAGCCGTCGTCTAAGAGCTTGTATTCTAAGTTTCTCGAAATGGATATCACGATTGTGAAACCACAATTCACGTAATATTTCTGGTGTTTTGTATCCGTACTATCCAATGGTATCTCCAATTTCGTGAGAAAACGATCGGGAGTACTCGAGAACCAATGTGTTGTAGAAAGCTGCCTTCACGTTACGCAGGCAAAATTCCAACACGGCGAGAGAGAAGCGTTTACATTTACTCTGTACAGAATTTTTTTGTCCTACTGTGATGACAGCACACCTTTTTACGGCAACAGTCAATTATTGTTAAATGTACAGCTTAACACGTNTAATACATGTATTAAACGTTTATTGTTTTATGTGTTCAGTTATATACATAATTTAAGTAGACAATGAGAAATGACACACGAGATTAATTGCAAACGAGTATGTTTTTTCGTACACTAGCATAAAAGTACTAAACGATATATATAAACATATTTACAAGAAGGAACATTTAGGAGCTCCTTCTCAACTGTCTTTTGCATAAAAGTCATTTATTTTCAATTCTGCTTCACAAAATAAAACTGTTACCACCTATATTCAAAATCCCGAAGTTACGTAACTGACCTGAATTTTGTAAGTCGCTTAGAGTGCATTTTTCATTCAAAATGTCGACCACTGTGATTTTCCTAACCTGAGATGATGTACGAAAAAAGAAAATAAAGAGTTGCAAGTATGAAGCCGTCGTCTAAGAGGTTGTATTCTAAGTGTCTCGAAATGGATATCACGATTGTGAAACCACAATTCACGTAATATTTCTGGTGTTTTGTATCCGCGCTATCCAATGGTATCTCCAATTTCGTGAGAAAACGATCGGGAGTACTCGAGAACCAATGTGTTGTAGAAAGCTGCCTTCACGTTACGCAGGCAAAATTCCAACACGGCGAGAGAGAAGCGTTTAAATTTACTCTGTACAGAAATTTTTTGTCCTACTGTGATGACAGCACACCTTTTTACGGCAACAGTCAATTATTGTTAAATGTACAGCTTAACACGTCGTCAATAGCGGAAGTCGTTAAACATGGCCACTGTGGTGTAGTAGTCAGACTACTCTCCTCCCACCAAGGCGAATCGGGTTCGATTCCCAAGGGATTCACTTAGATTTTCGCACGTGAGAAAGTTAGCGAACGTTGCCTATGGCTGGCAGGTTTTTTCGGGGCAATCCTGTTTCCCCTGCTCTTACATTCCGCCGCGGTTCCAGCTTCACCCCACCGAGAATTTAAAACAGAACCTGGCACCTTCCGAACACGCCGACTCGCTGGGTAGTAGTCATAGATGCCAAGGGCTTAGGAGATAGGAGGGACTATTGACACTCATTGCCATAAAAATTAACGCACCAAGGAACAACTGTTGAATTCGATTTACTTTTTATAAGTGTGAAAGTACATACGAAAGATATAATTACATAGTATTTTCTTTATAACAGTGATCCGCCTACCTTCAGCACAAAAGGAGGGTATATTTAAAACTTCGTCGGGCAGTCTTGTTTCTGGATAACTTGTCAATACAATTGGGGATAGGAAAAAACAAACTCACTTTTATTTAAGCTCCAAAATACAAACATCACGTGGAGAAACTTGGTGTCCCTTCTGGCACTAAAAGCGGTCGATTGCCGACAAATCAGGTAAACGGGCAGTCCATGGAAATACCGAAACATGGCGCGAACACACCTGAGAAATTAGAGTTGCATGTGGTCAAAAATTATCTTTCTGGAAACTGGCTCATTATCTCTCAGCCAAGGTATGTAGCACATGGGGCCTGGGGATATTTACACTATACACCGCTGAGCATTCAGTAGCTCTCTTATCCTAAAAAGTCTCTAGCGACGATCATACACGATCATCCCACAGATAATCACGATAGTAATAAGGGACGTTCACCGATGTACGTTGATGCAAAGGTTGTGACGTTCAGCTGAGGTGTCCTTCAAACTGTGGCACAGTGGTTATACGTTCACAAAGAAAAGCGTCGCTGCCAAAGACATTACATTCCCAGTCCGTAGCATTTTCTGCTGACACTGTTAAAGAAAGAGAAGATTTTGAGGTTCTAACGGAATAACATGTCGGGTCTTTGGGATCGCAGATTGGTCTGTGCTAGGCGTATTGAAATGTTTCTGGTGAAAACACGGTTCACCAGTGAAGCTTTCACATATTGCTGGATGATGGACAAGTAAGTCNTTCTGCTGACACTGTTAAAGAAAGAGAAGATTTTGAGGTTCTAACGGAATAACATGTCGGGTCTTTGGGATCGCAGATTGGTCTGTGCTAGGCGTATTGAAATGTTTCTGGTGAAAATACGGTTCACCAGTGAAGCTTTCACATATTGCTGGATGATGGACAAGTAAGTCACCGCCTTTCTTCTTTCCTGTCTGNACGGTTCACCAGTGAAGCTTTCACATATTGCTGGATGATGGACAAGTAAGTCACCGCCTTTCTTCTTTCCTGTCTGGCAATCAGACGGCCTTTCCTTCTGGTGTAAAGTCGGAGTCAAGCCAATCCACCGTGTATGGTTACTCTAATGCTTCTAATAAGGTCTCATTGTTAAATATAATCTTCTCATATGATGAAGAAATTGTCGCGGCTTTCTTCATGCTATGGTAGACTTATTACAAAGAATATCTCATATGCATTTAATTGTTCGAACGGCTATCTCGCACGCCTTCTCGATATGCATTTCAGTAAGTCTCGTGCTCTCGTGCGTGCCACACATCACATGCGCTACTCTGAGGTTTGTGTATATACGCTATATGAAGAAAGACGCGCGTTCTTGTACAATGTATGTAAATATGCCGCCACACGTAACTACAATGGTTTATACATCAGCCACCAGTGTGCGTGTTTCATATATGATCTTCACAGCATGCAAAAATAAGTGTAGTATTTGACAGAAGTATGAGTTCAGCATGTAGGCGGCTTACACTGTCAGCAACGAAGTGAACACCTGCCGGATGTAAAACCAAAAGCAAAACAGTGCAGCATTGTTATTTTATTAAATTATGTATTTAATAATATAATTGTATTATATGTAATAATAATTTTATTATTTTGATATCTNTTGTTATTTTATTAAATTATGTATTTAATAATATAATTGTATTATATGTAATAATAATTTTATTATTTTGATATCCTGCTAGGGTTTCAACAAGACACGCTAGATACGTACATAGTTTCCTTAAATAAAGTCTTCTTATATTTTTAAAAATAGAACCTATTTTATTTCACTTTCATGGTCTAATAATTAAAGCAATATTTTTGGGACAAAATCGACTAGTTTTGATGTGGTGACATTACAAATGGAATGAAATACAGTAGGTGGTAAGTAACACTTTTTCCTTTAATTTTAACTTAGTTTAGCCGACCTCCCGTGGTGCAGTTGGTTGGTGCGCCACCGGTCTTGCGATGCGGAAGNTTGTTATTTTATTAAATTATGTATTTAATAATATAATTGTATTATATGTAATAATAATTTTATTATTTTGATATCTTGCTAGGGTTTCAACAAGACACGCTAGATACGTACATAGTTTCCTTAAATAAAGTCTTCTTATATTTTTAAAAATAGAACCTATTTTATTTCACTTTCATGGTCTAATAATTAAAGCAATATTTTTGGCACAAAATCGACTAGTTTTGATGTGGTGACATTACAAATGGAATGAAATACAGTAGGTGGTAAGTAACACTTTTTTCTTTAATTTTAACTTAGTTTAGCCGACCTCCCGTGGTGCAGTTGGTTGGTGCGCCACCGGTCTTGCGATGCGGAAGNCTTTAATTTTAACTTAGTTTAGCCGACCTCCCGTGGTGCAGTTGGTTGGTGCGCCACCGGTCTTGCGATGCGGAAGGCTCTGGACGCGAGTCCTAGGTAGAGCACGGGTGTTAGGTTCAGTTAAGTCATAAGTTAATTTGTAAGTCGTCGCCTGACAAGGCTTCAGGATTAACACCGAGGGACGTTGATTAAGCCCTTTTAAACTAAATTCGTAAAAAATTTTAAATGTATATACACTCACATATTATTATTGAAGCTCGTGTATTTAAATTTTGCTGTCAGGTGTCTCAGGCAGTGACCAAAGTCAAAAGCAAGGCCAAGAGAAATATAAATTTCAAGTATTCTCTAATTGAAGATGAACATTGATCATAGAACCCCACATTAACGCCATACACCAGAGCAGAGTTTATTTTGTATAGAAAAAACAATTCACGTGAGTTAAACCAGTGAAATCTAGAAAAGCAGCTAGAGAGATGCGTCACGCCAAACTTGCCAAAATTATGCTGATTGTTATTGTGATTGCAACGGTGAACTAAAGAATACTGATATTAATATGGGGGTAATACAAGGATGTTGTTCATCACCTACTCTGTTTAATTTATACTTGGACTACTCAATCTGAGAGTGGAAACAGCAGCTATATGTAATGAATATGTAAACTGACCTTTGCGAGAAGATTTTCGCAATAACACTATTACATGCACACGATAAAGTCATTGTTTTATATGACGAAAACACCCTGCAGATAGCAGTATTGGAATTTCTCAAAATAGTACGAAACTATAATTTTAAAACATTTCTGTAAATAAAACTAAAGCCATGGCAGTTCAAAGACTCCGACCCGTAAGAAGTAAAATCGTTACAGATAAAAAGACATTTGAACAAGTGGGTAAGTTTAAATTTTTAGGATGCTCATTACCATATAAAAAGAAGTTATAACAAATAAAATGGAAAATGTCTCAAAAATGCACGGCGCGATCAGAAGAATGCTAAAAATTAAAGTATGGAAGGAAGAAACGATAAAATTCTGTAAGACTATGGCAGTTACACTAGCATTTTATGGTACCGAAACTTGGAAAATAACAAATAAAAATAGTAGTAGGTTACAAGCAGTGGATATGAAATTTCTAGGATCAGTCATAGGAGTTACAATATGAGAGAGGCTCAGAAGTGAATATATAATAAAACAGTGAAACCTTAATGATTTAAATGGACAGATAAAACACTACAAGAAAAATTGACTAGAAAATGTAGAAAGGAGAAAAGATACAATTTATCCCAAGCAAATAATATATTACAAACCAACAGGAAAAAAGTATACCGGACGACCGAATAAAAGGTAGTTAGATCAAGACTAGTACTTGGAGATCGCAACAAACCATAAATACTTGACGCATGAAGTAGAAGAAGATAAATCAGATATATAAAATAACTTCGTAACTAAGTAAAAACTTTCTCTTTTCTATTATTCTCGAAGCTAAAAATTTTAATTAAAAGTTACCTTTCTAGAACACTGCGCACCTAGCGAAAGAATTCTTCCCTATGCCAAACTCTTCCATAAGAAATAACTTTTTGTTCCTAACCTGAGTAGAATAAAACTTAGCCATCACCGATTCCTTCCCCGTAGAAGTGAAAATCTGAGTCATGAACTGCGTGCTTATAATGATTCTCAATGGCGTGCCAAAAACTGTAGCCTCAAGTGATAACCGCTAAGCTAATGGTATTAATATAAAACAAGTTAAGTAAGCCGTATGTATCTAGTATTGCAAATAACAAAATCACCACGGCGTTCCTTGTGTCTGTGATGCGTGTGTATAATTTTACACAAATGCACATGGCAGAAAAATATCAACCGAAATCTGTATATTTTTACATCTAAATGTTCTTAACCTTTTTTATCGAATAAATATATCCTAAAAATTAGTAAAATTAAATGTACACTGCACTACATACATACGGAATTGTCTCATATAACTATTACTATGCAGCAGAAAGTAAAATTTAATATTCATGCATTTTTACTCCACGATAAAAAAAATTCACACAGGCATGGCAATTATAATTACACTACAGTGTGTGTCTTTTTCACTAATACAAAAATATTGTCACAGATTTTCAGTAGATTTAGACCTCAATACATTTCTACTTATTTCGGTCCTTCTTTACATAAATTTACACACATCGTTCACGTCTAATTTTAATTTCTGTCGCCTCTTCTACAATTAGCTGGGATGTAGTGTCTGTATTAACACACTAAAGAAGTTAGAAGTAGTACTACTAGATTACTTTGTATACTAGTGCTTTATTTTCTGTAAAATACACATAAAATATGTAGAACATATTACGTAACTTCGGAATATATTTCTTGAAGTTGTGTTTTTTCAGATATTTCGAATGGTGTAATTTAAGTACCATATTATTGTTAATAAATCAATACACTCATATGTTTTAANTTTTTTCAGATATTTCGAATGGTGTAATTTAAGTACCATATTATTGTTAATAAATCAATACACTCATATGTTTTACACAGAGACCTGTAAGTCTCTATGAACTCCAAGGAACATCCGTGTAAAATTAAAAATTTTTGAGAAATTACACAAAAAAAGAAGTATCAAAAAATTGTGAGCAACTCTACACTCGCAGATACTCCAGGATTTAATGTAAATTTGTATATACATTGTCAGTAGAAATATTATGGTGAGTCTGGCACAAGGGCATGGGCCACAAGCACCAGCCACTGACCACCTGCCTTGGCCTTCCGGTCAGCCAGCGGCTGTCTTGTCCGCCATATTGTATCTGGGTGANTTTTTTCAGATATTTCGAATGGTGTAATTTAAGTACCATATTATTGTTAATAAATCAATACACTCATATGTTTTAAACAGAGACCTGTAAGTCTCTATGAACTCCAAGGAACATCCGTGTAAAATTACAAATTTTTGAGAAATTACACAAAAAAAGAAGTATCAAAAAATTGTGTGCAACTCTACACTCACAGATACTCCAGGATTTAATGTAAATTTGTATATACATTGTCAGTAGAAAGATTATGGTGAGTCTGGCACAAGGGCATGGGCCACAATCACCAGCCACTGACCACCTGCCTTGGCCTTCCGGTCAGCCAGCGGCTGTCTTGTCCGCCATATTGTATCTGGGTGANCACCAGCCACTGACCACCTGCCTTGGCCTTCCGGTCAGCCAGCGGCTGTCTTGTCCGCCATATTGTATCTGGGTGACCTTGATCCATCACTGTGATCCCGTGCCGATAACGTTGAATAACTTTAAACCCAGAAATTTTTTTTAAAATCCATAAAATAACAAGAAAATTCTAAACCATAAAAATTATATAAAACAATTTAAAAAATTGTATTAAATTTTGAATTTTTGTCTTAGAGGGGACGAGGTACCGGAGCCGACCAGCCACCATGTTATGACGTCACCCAACCACAATATTAAATCCAAGTAACCTTGACACGGTAACCTTTGACCTTGAAAACCACAATAATGCCAACAATTTTAAATATCCAAAAATTTTTACAAAAAATTTAAAATATATGAATGAAAAAATTAAAAATGAAATCTTTAATGTTTGAGCATAGTGGGATCCAGGACCGGAATCGGAGCTTACTGGCCGCCATGTTGTGACATCATCAGACCGCCATATTCGATATGGGTGATCTTGGCCTTAAGACAATGGCCTTGACCCTGTATGAACTTGAATGACCTTAGAGCTAAATATCTCAAAATCTGTAAAAAATTATAAGAAAACTTTGATGAATTTGTATAAAACTATAAGAAAAAATAGATTAAAGTATTTAAAAAAAATTATTTTGAATGTTTGGAATTAGAAACGGCCGGCTGCTATGCTATGTCGTCACCCGACCACCTTTTTACAGACTACAGCTAACACCCCTCCCCCCATCCAAAAACCACTGGTGATTTCACGATTACATCGTACTGCTCTCTCATCATTTGTTGTTGGTCTCGTGGTATCTCGTCTTCTGCAGATAATTAATGTAGCCAAAGGTGCGTAACATCTCAGTTCTTCGTTTAATGCGAGAGGTAACCGATCGCACTCTTTTCCATGATGTTTCAAACATTCAGTCTGCCAAAATTTTCATGTTCATCTCTTCCATCAAATTCTGCAGGATATTTTCAAGCATGCTCGTAATTTAACTACACATAAATTTCCCCACCAAAGTAAACATTCTGCCTAAAATTTCGAATACCAGTGNAGCATGCTCGTAATTTAACTACACATAAATTTCCCCACCAAAGTAAACATTCTGCCTAAAATTTCGAATACCAGTTCAGACCAGTGAGCAATTGGAGTGTAGATATAAATATGAAGTGTTCGTTAATAGCATGCTAACGACCAACATCCCGATTTTATCTTTGGTAGTACCATCGTTGACACAGCTAGACTGCATATGTTGTGTCGATGCTATTCGCAAACCATTAGGGTAAAATCCCTGAGACTTTAAATGTACGAGGATAGCTAAGGTGATATACAGTCTTATCTTTCATGCTCTTCTTGATCAACTATCCATCATCACCCAATAATTCCATCAATATTGCGCTATATNTCACCCAATAATTCCATCAATATTGCGCTATATTTCCATTAATCTTTCGCAATATTTCCATCAATCATCCAATTTTTTCATATTTCAATCACTTTTGCAATTTTTAAAGCAATCTTCAACAATCTTTCCATCAATTTTTTCACCAATCTTTCCAGCAATTTTTCCATCAATCCCCACTATAAATCCTCACAATCAATCCTCACCATCAATCCACATGCCAATCCACATACTAATTCATACACCAATATCCACACCAATCAAAACACCAATCCACACCAATCAAAACACCAATCCACACCAATCAAAACACCAATCCACACTAATCAAAACACCAATCCACATCTATCCACACGCCAAACCACGCACCAATCCATGCACCTATCCATGCACCAATCCATGCACCAAACCACACCGATACACACCAATCTACATAATCCATACCAATACTTCGTAGCCCTCCTCAATCCACAGCAATCCACAACAATCCTTAGGTCAAAGCCAATTTTGAGAACAATCCTTCAATCGATCCTTCGGTTTGTCCCCATCCATATCTATAGAGATAACATTCGTTCGCCAACTGTCTCCAAATATGTACAAGTCGACACAATTAATGTTATGTATGCAGTCCACTATGAATGCATTTTTTATACTTAAAGTTTCATTAATTTTCTGTATCAGGGTCTTTACTTTAATAGTCGAGTGCTCATTGCACATCTTTAAAGTTAAGAGTGATAAAAGGACACAGAAAGAAATATTTAAACACAATTATTTTACTTAAAAAAATTATATCCTTATTTTTGCACTTTAAGGGGCCTAAAATATCAAAAGAAAGCAATTTTTCACATCATGCAATACGACTCCGATCCTTCAGTTCATCAGTGGTTAAAGATATCTCAACAATGCGTGAGAGAGCCCCGTGTTTTTGCAGGTCAACAAAATGTCTGAGTCTATCCACAAGTTCATTCATGTCTTCGGGAAATATGTAAGGAACGTTATTGACGCCTTCTGCCTTCTTCACACCACTTGTTGAAGGAATCTCGTTGGTGAAATTTGTGCGGGAACGTCGAGAGAATCATCACCCTTCTCATCAAATACTTCATCAACACTCCCGTCATAGTCATTATCATCAGTACTGTCTTCATGATCTTCACATCCTGTTTCATCTTTAATATCAAAGTAACTTTTCTTTGTAGGAGTCGTATGGTCATCATCAGAATTTAGAGCCGACGACCGTTTATTTTGAAATTCTTCGACTTCGCGCGAACGTCTGGCAAGCGTACATTCCACGTACACCGACTATACCATGCCTCGTAGGTCTCTCATTTTATCATTATCATTATCTGTCTCGTTATAATCATCTGTGAAATCAGTACCCATCGATGCAGCATGGGGGAATTGACATCACTTGCTGTCTCTCAAAATACGAATCCTTACAGTTCTTGACGTGGTTCTTCAATGTATCACATTGCATTAACTGCATGTGCCTATTGTCGTAATGCTTCATCATGCGAGTTCCCTCGTCGTCTGCGAACGTTTTATGTAGTGTATTTACATGAGGTAACGAAGTCAACACATGCTGTCTCGAGTCAAGCAAATTTGCATTACCTATATACGTATTAGTGCGTCTATTTAAATTATCGCTTCTACCAAATGTTGTACCACAGTTGGTACATTATAGTGGTTTGGAGGTTGGTCCATTTAAACATTGTTTTTTTCATGTCGACAAGCATGGCAGCTATTGCTGAAGATCTTTCCACATTAGCAAAACTGTTTTCCATGTAATTTGCTAGCAGTGGGACAAGGTACATTCATATACGTAAGCTCTACAGTAGATTTCGTATAACTGAATTCCATCCCACAGTAGCAACATGTGTATCTACTTCGTCTAGCTCTCTCTCTCTCTCTCTCTCTCTCTCTCTCTCTCTCTCTCTCTATATATATATATATGATGGATCTGAACTCTACCGACTAACTTCGGCAGGTAATGACTCATAAAAAATAGGTCGAAAATTTACACACGACATATAGCCTAAGTTTATTCCAAAGGTGTGTAAACCTTCATTGAAAGTGTAGTTGTAGCAGAATTTTTGCTAGTGACAGCCACAAAGAACGATAAATGTCCGAGTTTCTGGATACTGCATTATTAAACAATGAAATAAAAAGCACAAAATATAAAAAGTATTCAACTTAAACTACGTAACAGAATATTAAATAAATGCAAATTATAAATTAATTTATAATATTTAATATAAAATTAAATATGTTACATTAATTAAGCTGTGTAAGTACTACGTAAATTAGATTCAATGTGTGTATCCTCGTTCATTAGTTTTAACACTGACAACTTCTTTATTCTTTAATGCTGTCATAACTGTTGTATCTGAGACTGCCAGAGTAGCCAAAAAAATGATTTGCCAACCTTGACATATTTGTTATGAATGTCAAAACTAAACTCGAGAATTTTATTTCGTTATCTACTAGCATCCCCTGGTCGTTTTCGTTGAACAGCTTTCTCTTTAACACACAAAAAAAATTGTGATTTTATGTCCCAATACTTTTAACCACTACAGTAATTATTAAATACCCTTAAACGATATCGTCCTGAAATATGCTGTGGGATTTTCATTCTGCACGTATTACATGACGATTTAATTTTTTTTTTTGCTGATACTAACTTCTCTTTTTTGAGACATTCACTTTCTCTGAAACTGCATTTGTTTTACGAATAGGCCCCATTACTTTTCCGTATTCTGATAATCCTTGCAAATTTCCTTCCTCTGTCTTGTTAAGGTTTTTGGATGTATCGTCCTTCGTCCAATGTTCCACCCGTTATCCGTTTCCTACTTGTTTTTGATGATGCAGCTGGCATACTGTGAAGCAAGTTACTTTCAGAACTATTCTCTGGAACAAAATCAGTATCTCTATTTCTATAATCTCCATATAAATTATTGTCATCAGCAACACAGATATATTTATTTTAAAGAACTTTTTGAAGCAGCCGCCTGTTAATTTCTTGGCGATTATAAGGTCTTAATTTTAAGATTGCTACTAAGGAGTGGTCCAGCTGTGGTACTGCTTACTGGTGTAGACTGTGGAAATGGTTTTGTGGCATAAACCTCTGAATGTGGTCCATACATTACATGTGTCTTCGGTGAAATTCTTAAGCTGAACATAATATGACGATGACTGATGTGATGCGAAACCACTGGTCGACTCACAGTTTGGACTAGTTCGTAGTGAGCTATTGAGATCCCACAAAGCCTCTAGAGGAAGTTATTTTAGAGTACTTATAATACGTGACTATAAATATATTTACAAATCACGCAATACAGTGTTACTTACGGAAAAATCCAACTAATTTAGTAAAATTGCTGTTACGTAGCACATGCACTTTAACAGCATTCGTTCTGAAATGCATGCACGATATCACCGCTAAGTACTTAGAGTTTATTTAGAGTTAATTATTTTATAATAGGCCCCATATAATATTTATTGGCTTATTAATGAATTAATATGATTCTGATATTCGAAAACAGATTGTTCTGAATTAAATACTTGTAGGCTGTTCACTACAAAGATTAACTTTTCTAAATGTAATGATTGCACCAGTGTAAAATGAACAACGAGAACCTTCTATGAGATACGGTTTTAATATAACAACTAATAACTACATGGTATAAAAGGAAGTCCCTGGCGCGCATCTGTCTGTCTGTATGACTGCGCTAATTTCGAGAACCACTGAACGGATTTGGATGCGGGTTTTACTGTTTTGATCTGCATTTATCGAGGGAAGTTGATATGTATCAAAAATTTCCTTTGCACGCATATGAGCTGAGCATTAACGGTATTAATGAATCAAGTCGGGAAAAAAAGTTTGCAGCCAGCGCGCTCTCGCGGAATACGCTGCCTAATAATTTAGAGATATAACAAAATCGTGTACGAAAGAATTGTGTAAAACTAAATGATCTACAAAAACGTCAGTGGTAGCTATATCTACCTTTATTGGATAACTTATAATAAGCGTATTTACAATTTAAATTACGCAGTAAAAACAAACGCAAGATCCGTTGTATTTCTAACCATATAGAACTTAATCTTTATCATAATAAATAAATTCATAACTAAAACTGTTTAATGAAGATAAAAAATGTCCTTTACAGCATACAATTATCGCCAATAGTAAAAAAGTTACGAAACATTTTGTGAAAAAGTAATTTCTAAAATCGAGACGCGCGCGTAAGGACCTATACGCGGGCGGGGGCGGCGGCGCGGGGTGTGGCTGATGAAGTCAATGCATCATTAAAAAGATCGTATCTTTGGCCCAACGTAACAAAACTAACACTCAAAACAAACATGAGGGTACTTATGTCTTCAGAAGCTAACAGCATGTTTGCTGACATGCTACTGAGAGTCGGAAATGGAGACCTTCCAATGCATTGTGAAAAGATTTCTCTCAATGGTGATATATATGTTTTAATCACCAACCACCAACAACTGATAGATAACGTATACCTTGAAAAAGACGACCTTTCAAATAAGACATTATCGTCGTTCAAAGAAAGAGGGATATTATCAGCTACTAATTAACAAGCCGAAAAAAAATAATTAATTAGCTCTCGCAAAATTCAATGGGCAAACACAAGTCTATTACTCAGTAGATACAGTACTCGACAGTGAAGAAGCTGTGCACTATCCTACAGAATTTGTTAATTCATTGAATCCTTCTGGCATGCCACCACACATACTGATTTTAAAAGATGGAGCTCCCATAATTTTATTGCGAAATATAAACCCACCGAAATTATAAAACGGGACTCGATTACAAATAAAAAGTTGAAAAAGTTATCTCATTGAAGGTACCATTTCAACAGGCTGCAGTACTGGAGAAACTGTTTTAATACCTAGAATACCAATGATTCCCTCGGATTTGCCTTTTATTTTTAAAATAGTCCAATTTCCGATAAGAGTTTATTTTGGTATGACCATAAATGAGGTACAGGGTGAAACACTTAATGTGGCTGGAGTGGATTTGAGTGGAGCATGTTTTTCACACGGACAACTATACGTAGCCCTTTCGCGNCTTAATGTGGCTGGAGTGGATTTGAGTGGAGCATGTTTTTCACACGGACAACTATACGTAGCCCTTTCGCGTTTCCCGTCAAACAGAAATCTTTTTGTGTTGGCGGTCGGAAGCAAAACAATTAATGTTGTATACAAAGAAATTTTCTAAACCACTACCATATGATATTGTTATATATGAGATGTATGAATGTGGCACATCATATATTATTATAATTGTCTTTTCCCGATTTATTTATTAGTGTATCGCTGCAAAAACTATATTGTACCCGGGCGAAGCCGGGCCGGGTCGCTAGTGATATACATTTCAGAATCAGTTAAAGTAAACAAGATACCTTAGGTTGTATTATTGAAGTTTCCTCTTCTTTATAATACAAGTTGCACAGTAGTTTTACTCTTCGAATTCATAATTTTGAATGCATACTGTTATTTTCATCGGCAAGCCAACTAAATACTGCAAGTAAAACCTAAACAAAACCAACTGCAGCACAGAGCCACAGACTAGTTTTATGATAGAATCTATAGAGGTAGGAACAAACACATAGAGGTATACCGCTGTAACTTCATGAAAACTTAGAGTTACTGTACTGTATCCCAGAATATTAAATATAATATATCACTAGAGATAAAGCGTAATGGATGTGACTTACTGAACAATACCCCTACGAAAACACAAATATTGAATGGAGAATTCAACACTAATTCTTAAGTTATACAAAACAAGACTTACTGCAGTGTATCACTGTATAGAGCTTTTAATACTGAATATAACAGTGCATACAACTAAAAAAAAGCCCGTTTTGGAGTAACGAACCTTACCTCTGAGGTACATATTTAAGGCATACTGCTACAAAAGCGTGACAAATGAGACATACTGACGTCATCATACCATAATTCATTAATGGTATATTCCCGTTATATCTTACTTTGGCCAGTTACTGCCAATCGCTAACATTCAAACACATCTACGGTAGAGTTTAACTACAGGTTCGAGGTTTGCTTGGTTGTTTTTTCTTCCATCAGAAGCGCAACAAGGAACTGCGAGACAGCACTGCAGGCGGAGTAGTATGTAGTAAGCCAGGTCTAATTTCCACCCACATATCGGCCACAGCGGGAGGGTCAGGCTTGTGAATATGCATGGGTGGCACAAAGCTTCAAGGTGACGCGGTTTTCTAGGAACAAGGAAGTGCGGAGGCCAAAGTCTCAACTCCTGAAACACTTCACCCCCACAACCCAACGCCCAACGCTGTTGCCTTGCTGGTCCCAGGCAAGTACCATAAACCCTCAAGACAAATCAAGACGAAGAAACGGAGCGAGGGGGAGGCGGGAATATGGAAATCCCGGCACTCTGAGGTATTTAAACTGCTGGGGCACTGTTGTGCTCGCAAAGATCCGCCCTCTTTCCCCCCACCGCAACGTTTTCAACCACCAACTATGCAGGAGGGCTTTGCGCGAATTCCCCTCCCCAACCATCGTCTCACATGGTGCCGCGGGGATTTGGCATGTTTCGAAAACAAGCTCGGATGGTGGGGTCCGGAAGGAGAGAACATTTAAAATTCACGGAGCATACGACCTCTTCAATTCCTCCGGTTTAAACTCAACCCGGGTTGTACCGAATTTCAGAATTTCCGGCCCTCTCGCGGAGGCAGACTCTTGTAATTGTCTGAGGTCGCCGCGGGTTGACAAACTTACGCCATTAGTGCCTTTTTTATTCCATCCTTCCTCCGACTTAACTCCCCCACCCCCCTCGCAATCCCTTCTTCTGCATGGGGGCTTGGAAACTCTTGGTTTTTCGTGCGGATCTTGCGGCGTCTGGAGTAACATTTCGGAACGTCGTGCGCGGCGGGACAACACACGAGGGAACCCCGCGTAGCCCAGAGAACACAAGAAGCGCATAAAGGCCATGACACTACTCCGCGTAATGCCTACAGTCTATTCACGATTTCTTCACACCCCATGTATGACGCGTGTGTGTGTTTGTTTCCTAAACNCCGCGTAATGCCTACAGTCTATTCACGATTTCTTCACACCCCATGTATGACGCGTGTGTGTGTTTGTTTCCTAAACATCCCCTTTATAACGAGAGTTTTATACGTATTTTAACATAAAAGTACCTTATTTTTGGTTAAATTGAATTTTTTATAAATTATAATTAATATGAATTAAAACAGAGAGAATAAATTAGTGTTGTTAATGCCTAGTAAGAAATAGTTCTTATGCAAAATATTATTACACTGAGTGTGCACGAATGCAGTGCGTTGTCCTTTTGGTGTAATTTTCTATACTCTGTTAAGATTTGCTTGCATGAGGCGGAAGAATATCCTTCAAGTAGAACTTTAGCAGGGCTTCAGGAGATTGTGAGTAACCGCGAATGGAGTATATTTCTCCTGTATTGGTCTTGACCTCGCCACTACTACGTTTACTTTGCCTGTGTAAACCCCCTCGAACCCCCTTATCTTAAATTTATTCTTTTATTACAATTTGTTTTACATTCGTAATGAAAATAACTGGGTGTAATCAACTTCGGATACTTATCAAGTTACTTACGTTATTCTCTACCATTCTTTCACTGCCTATTTTAGTCCCGAGGTAAAAAAATCCACGTGGGTTATTCTTATTTTGATTGATTCTCCTTCGCACTGTATTTGAACTCACCTAAAAATAGTTGCCATAATAACGAATTTATTTAGCAAACTTCAATATAGAACATAAAATTCAATAGTCTTATATAAAGTGATATATAATTTTACTCCCTATTGTGTGCGTTTCTATTGTGATTATTTCCCATGCTTACTTCCAAAATTATTTGGCACTCGTTAGCCGTAGGGAGGCCGGCGGTGTTGTGTTCAGATCGTTCACCTCTCACCCAGGCGGGATGGCTCCCGCATTTTCTCATGTGGGAATCATGCTGGACGATGCGACAGGTCGGCGCGTTTCATCGGGAATCTCTTGTTTCCCCCGCCCTACATCCCACTGCTACAAACTCACCTAGCTTCGCCCTCGATGTTATGAGTTTCCCAAATCTCCCCACTGTGCTC
Source organism: Clitarchus hookeri (assembly GCA_002778355.1). Taxonomy (NCBI): domain Eukaryota; kingdom Metazoa; phylum Arthropoda; class Insecta; order Phasmatodea; family Phasmatidae; genus Clitarchus; species Clitarchus hookeri. The sequence goes on from NQII01006135.1 coordinate 57,498, forward strand.
TAATCAGCCGTGTTATGCGCATGTGTAGTGTATTGATAACAGTCTATTCCCAATTTTCTGGTGTATCACTACTTGCCTACTGCATTGAGTCGTTGGCCCGCTGGCAGCAGCAGCTAAAATGGTGACTCGTGGACATGAGCCCGTGTGTGCCGATTTAGTAAAGAGGTATGTTTATCGACGACCTTAAAAAAATTACGGGAAGAGAATCGTTTGAAATTTTTTATATAGTGTTTTCTCAGCAGCATCCGATGTTGCTTTTGAAGCAAATAGATGTACTTGCAGGCGCAGCTGTATTGTCTGGCGTTTCAGGCGTTGAGCACCGAGACTTGAAGAATTTACAACCTATTCTAGCCAAGCTAGTGACGTCACGACTAATTGGCAAACATAAGTGGCCAGTATGGCAGGCAGCTTGATTATTGTAGACATGTGGCGGGTCGTATTTTAATAAAAACTGTGCCGTCTGTGCAATAATATACCACGGTGTTTAATTTTCGTGTTCCTCAGTTTCTTGGGAATTATTCTGATTATCTAAAAAAAAAATGCACATCATTTACTTTCCTGACAGTGACCGATTTCAGTTAAATTAAACCAAGTAATTGTAAACATTTCCACTTATATACTAGTTAGCTTCTACAAATTATCTCAAACATAGGCTACTTGTTTTAGGAAATATGATGCACAACGATCTTCACACCAGAGATATTATTTTTATAATACCTTCCCCATTGGTTAAACATTTGACGCATTCTGCGCCCCTATATTTTATTCGTCAGAACACACACTCTGGCGGAGCTCGCAGCCGGACGACCGCAATAAGGATTAAGGGTTTTGTGGACGTGCTGGAAGAGGGACACCAGGAGCCTCGCAGCTGCTAAGGCACGCTACCAAAGGTTTCGGCACATGCAACTGTTCCTGCACGTGCAGACGACATCCGGAGACAACGGAATGCACCAGGGCGCGGACACAGCTGCATTTTGCAGCTGCCCAAGGGACACCGAGATCCCACCACCAGCTGCGCCTGTCCCGGGCTTGTACCGCAATAAACCATGAGAGCTTTTAGCGGACGTGCGTGCAGAACGGGACAATAAACTTCCAGGCCAGAACCAAGGGACGACGCCAGGCCGGCTGCGGACCACACGAGCAGCGGCCACGTGTTTTATGACCCGGAGGGTCGACAAGCACTCCGGACACGTGCAGAGATGGGGCAAGTTGAATATGGTGATGGACGCTACAAAACCACACGAAGGGGGGAGCAACAGGGCAGTCAGTGGAGAGACGTCGAATCAGTCAGTCGCGGATCGAGCAGTCAGTCAGTCAGCCGGAGTCAGTCGAGGATCGAGAATGCATCACGACGTCGACCTCAGTCGGAGGCCGTCAAGCGGGACGTGCGGCGGGAAGCATCCGAGAAAAGTCAGTCAGACTTCGTCAAACGCAGAGCCCTGCGTTGGACCCGGGAAGAAGGAACTTCGAAGCCAGGCGCCGAGACGCCCACCAAGTTCGAGAGCAGTTCCAAGCCGCCAGCCGAGGGAATTCAGCGCTGCAGTGTCAGATAAGTAGTTCTACACCAAGTGCGAAGAATCTTCTCCCCCCCGACACCAGTGGTGGCATCAAACCATATGTAGCCTACATAGAAAAAGGAAGGGAGTTTGTCTCTTGAGTTCATGTACCAGTTAACCCGTTCAAGCAACAATAAAACTCGATTATGTGAACTCACACAAAGCCAGTGTACTTTATTAGTAAATTGGACCTATAGACAACAATGTCGATGTATTCCTACGCCCTCTCACTAAGGGCTAGCATCATGTGCTGGCGCCTCACGTCGCAGAGCAGAATCAAAACCTACTTCCAAACTTCAGCATTTGGCAGGTATCACATTATTACATTAACAATAAAAAAATGGATTATTATATTATTAATTCAGCGAATGTATCGTTAGCTTTATATTTCTGAACATTGTTTTTTCTTGTTTGCAAATAGTAATAGTGTAAATACAACACAAATTAAGAAATTTCTTATAGCTAGTTTATACAAGTACTTGGAGAATGTATCATTAAACATTNTTGGCAGGTATCACATTATTACATTAACAATAAGAAAATGGATTATTATATTATTAATTCAGCGAATGTATCGTTGGCTTTATATTTCTGAACATTGTTTTTTCTTGTTTGCAAATAGTAACACTGTAAATACAACACAAATTAAGAAATTTCTTATAGCTAGTTTATACAAGTACTTGGAGAATGTATCATTAAACATTATTTCCGATTATCGTGCTTCACTTTCTTACAAATGGCAACAGAAAATCAGCGAAAATTCTGTACTATTAAATACAAAGCGCAATTTGCGTATGTTAGTACAGTCAGCAGTGCGCCGGATAACTGCTGATAAATGTCATGACTACACAAGTAACGTTTTGTCAGAAGGAAACAGTATATGTGAAGTGGATGGCAATTGACACAGTATTGGAAAAAATTATCGTTAAGTCTAGTAAAAATCTCGACAAAAAATGAAACGAGACACTATTTCAGCCTGTACATCGCGTCCTAGCAGGAAAGCGACTAGAACTGTAGGTAAGTAATAATGATAACCGTTTGATTACGCGAGGTCTATTTTTATGAGATATTACTCTTAGTAGCACATCAATATAGTTCCAGCAGCTACCAATTGTCATTTTTCGCGGCGGAGTGATATAGCTATGCTTGTTTAGATTCAGTCGAAAGCAAGGTTGAAATAAGTATAGGAAATGTGACTGAACTAGTTTACATATAGTAACGTCACGAGCAAGTTCAAATGTGGAAACCTGTTTACATTGGGGCAAATTCGCTCAACGCCCAGCCAATTCTTAAGAATAAATTACTACAAAATTGTACCAGTGGCCCCTCAACTTGTGTTTACATTGGCCTATAATACATTTACTAAAAACGTCTGTGTAAGAACGGCAAAATATGACATAATATTCAATGTACGCGTTAATAATTTATACTTTGCAACTTTAAAATAAATAATTTTTTTATGCACATAAACTAAAATACATTGCTAAATACAACATTGCTGCATGGAGAGGCTATTTGAAGAATTCCTCTGAATCAACGTTTATGGTAAGAACGCGTGAGGAAAGATAGGGATATAAGCACTATATATATATTTATTTATACATACTAGCAAACCGACCCGGCTTCGCCCAGGTACAATTGAGTTTTACAGTGGTACACTAATAAAGAAATTGGGTAGAAACAATTCATTTATGTGAAAACAGAATTATAAAATTATTCTATGTTAGCATAGTTTTTAACCGATTGCGGCCACCCAAAAGGAAGGAAATATTTTTTACCCGATAGCCAAGATGTAGGGTATTGTTTTGGAGTGTATCTGTGCAACTATCGCGTAGTTACCAAATTTCCACTTTCCAGCGTCGATATATGAAAATCAAAACGTGAGTTTCATCAAGTTGTAGGTTTAGAAATAAGTGTACCTAAGTACTACTTTTGCGCTTGGCTGAGGGATATTAATCGATTACCAAAGTTAAGCAACGTTCCCAGCGGCGCACATTTGGATGAGTGATTGTTTAGTGACATAACATCTGAGCGCTTCCGGGCTTCAGAGGGCACGTTAAATATTCGGTCTTGGTTATCATTGATAGATAGAAGTCGTTAAGCCATTTCAGAGGTACTTGGGGAGCCTGATAAACTCTGACACCAGAGGAAAAAAATATTTCGTTCATGTTCCCAGCAGTTGCAGAATTACGTTTTGTTGATATTCCACATGAACCAAACCTTTTTCCGGGATAAAAGGTATCATATGTCCTATTCTGTCCTAAAGTACCTACATACCAAATTTTAACGAAATATGTTCAGCCGTTATGGAGCTGAGTGGTTACAAACACACACACACACACACAGATTTTCGCTTTTTTAATATTTGTAGGATATATACATGGACATTTCCTACCTACTTAACTGTCTTGAATGCAAACATTTATGTCTATAAATTTTTTTTTTTAATGACCTACAAGGCTGATGTTGTTAAGACGTTAGTTTTAAAACCACAAGTTTCTGGGTTCGTAATCCCGTCTAATTTATTAATGTTGATACCTGCCAAATGCTGAAGTTTGGAAGTAGGTATTGATTCTGCTCTGCGGCGTGAGGCGCCAGCACTTGATGCTAGCCCTCAGTGATAGGGCGTAGGAATACATCGACACCGAGGTCTCTAGGTCCAATTTACTAATAAATTGCACTTTATTTGCGAGTTCACATAATCGAGTTTTATTGTTGCTTGAACNTCGTCCGGCTCCGACCCGGACGCCTCGCTTCAGGTCCCCCGACTGACTGATCCGTTCCTCCCTCCTCCTCGTGGTTTTGTAGGCTCCATCGCCATATTCACTTGCACCATCTCACGTGCACAGGCCCCACGAACAGCGCAGGCCCCTGAGTCGTAAAACACGTGGCCGCTGCTCCTGTGGTCCGCAGCTGACCTGGCATCGCCCCTTGATTCTGGCCTGGAAGTTTATTGTTCCGTTCTGCACTTGCAGGAACTCTTGGGTGCCTTCTTGGTTCGGCGCACGTGTGGTTCTCCTACCTCCGGATATCGTGCCGCTATATCCCAGCACGCCCGCTAAAAGCTCTCATGGTTTATTGCGGTACAAGCCCGGGACAGATGCAGCTGGTGGTGGGTTCTCGGTGTCCCTTGGGCATGGGCACCTGCAATATGCAGCTGTGTCCGCGCCCTGGTGCCCTCCGTTGTCTCCGGATGTCGTCTGCATGTGCAGGAACAGTTGCACGTGCAGCAACCTTTGGTAGCACGCCTTTGCAGCTGCGAGGCTCCTGGCGTCACTCTTCTGGCACGTCCGCTCACCCTTAATCTTTATTGTCGTTGTCCGCCTGCGAGCTTCGCCAGAGCGTGTGTTCTGACGAATAAAATATAGGGACGCAGGAGGCATCAATGTGTGTGTGTGATTTTTAAATGTAATTTTTTTAAATTTAAGGCGTTATGGTGTTAAGACCTGATTAACCAGATATATTGACACATGATAATTTCAAAATAAACCGTAATATATAGTAAAAAAATATATATAATATGCATAATGTGTAGTGTATTTTTTGAAGCATATATTATTTATTAATTATTACATATAACATGTAGCAAATAATATATAAATATAAAAATATGTATTTTCTTGGGAATGTCATTTTGCTTTCATCGAATCTGTCTATCTTTGTTAAGAGGTGTGAGTGAAGAGATTTGGGCAGTTCTTAACATCGAGAGGTCTCACGTCATTCCATTCTTATTTCTCACAGGATTTTCTGTGTTTGGCTTTACATGCCTTGCCNGTCCGCTCACCCTTAATCTTTATTGTCGTTGTCCGCCTGCGAGCTTCGCTAGAGCGTGTGTTCTGACGAATAAAATATAGGGACGCAGGAGGCGTCAATGTGTGTGTGTGATTTTTAAATGTAATTTTTTTAAATTTAAGGCGTTATGGTGTTAAGACCTGATTAACCAGATATATTAACACATGATAATTTCAAAATAAACCGTAATATATAGTAAAAAAATATATATAATATGCATAATGTGTAGTGTATTTTTTGAAGCATATATTATTTATTAATTATTACATATAACATGCAGCAAATAATATAAAAATATAAAAATATGTATTTTCTTGGAAATGTCATTTTGCTTTCATCGAATCTGTCTATCTTTGTTGAGAGAGGTGAGTGAAGAGATTTGGGCAGTTCTTAACATCGAGAGGTCTCACGTCATTCCATTCTTATTTCTCACAGGGTTTTCTGTGTTTGGCTTTACAAGCCTTGCCGCCGGGTGCCGTAGCTCTCGCTATGTCATGCGTTTTCTCCAGTGTGTATTCGTTGGCTAAACCTTTAATTTTTTAATTAAAAATATTGTTTTTCCTTTTCGTTTTAGTGCAAATAAGTGTGAAAATAAAAATATTGTAAAACCTTTTTATTATTTTAATTATTTCACATTTTAATAAAGCGATTATTCCCATGCAAATGTTAAGTTTACGTATGGTGGACACAAGTAGGTCTTAACGAGAGTTCCAAAAGTTATCAGTTTACCGTGGACAGCTTATGAAATGCACTCATTTACGAAATAAAAATTTGATCACGCTGAAGGTGCCATCGCAAGGGCGTGTTAAGTGGGTGCAGGCACAGAGCATGGTAGTAGGTATACAGAAAATTCTAAAATATTGTACTACAAAAAACATGCATTGTAGGGAACCCACAATTGTAAGATGCACTTAGTAGGGCGTTGGACCACCCGTAGCACGGAGACAGGTGGCGATGAAGTGGGGCATGGAGGCATACAGACGTCGGATTTTCTCCTTAGGAATAATCCTGCCACAGCTGGTGCTACTGACCCTCCAAATTGCCCGTGGTAGCCGCTGGCCGAAGTTGTCGTCCAACCTATTCCAAAACGTTCTCGATGGGCGATATATCTAGGGACGTTGGTGATCAAAGAAGCATGTCGGTATCACGAAGGCAGGTCAGAGATTATTTAACGCAATTTAAAGAAGGAAAATCTTAACAATTCTAGGACTTGAACCCACATCGTCACGCTTCAAAACCGTTACCTTACCATTTCAACTCACCAGGCCAACATAAAATTCAATGTGTATTATGGTATTTATTGAATACATACATATAGCTTTAAAATTTATGTTTTTATTTTGATTGGTAACATTTAGAATATTAAAACCAATATAACGTATGAATGCACCCACACCGCATTTAATTAATCCAGTTTAAACCTTCAAACCGAGAACTGTGATGATTACATGAAATCGAAATGTAAGGCGTAAAANCAAAGAAGCATGTCGGTATCACGAAGGCAGGTCAGAGATTATTTAACGCAATTTAAAGAAGGAAAATCTTAACAAGTCTAGGACTTGAACCCACATCGTCACGCTTCAAAACCGTTACCTTACCATTTCAGTTCACCAGGCCAACATAAAATTCAATGTGTATTATGGTATTTATTGAATACATACATATAGCTTTAAAATTTATGTTTTTATTTTGATTGGTAACATTTCAAATATTAAAACCAATATAACGTATGAATGCACCCACACCACATTTAATTAATCCAGTTTAAACCTTCAAACCGAGAACTGTGATGATTACATGAAATCGAAATGTAAGGCGTAAAAACGGAGTGAAAGAAAGTCCATCTTACCTTGGAATATGGTATTATAAAAGACAAAACTCTTATTAAAAAAATAGATTTTTATTGATTTTAAAAGTTTGTGTTATTTTATCTGGTACGCGTAGTTTTTAACTTATCCATCAGTAACAAATCACTGAAAAACAGCGAATTTAATAGTTGATCGACCAATAGAAAATGTCACTAAATAAATAAGTGAAGGAAACTGGCATGTTTTCACCAATTCATCAGTTAAGTTGACTGAAGTGACTATTGAATATGTCAGATGGTGTTGACTGATCTGAACAGTGGAATTCTCATTTATTAAAATTTGGAGTGTATTGCAGACTGGTACATACTGAATTCAAGATACGGTGGGAAAGTTCACTACAGTTCAGAAAGTTCACTGACATTTTTAGAGTGAATACAGACGCTTTTTATTGCTACTCTTTCCATAAAGGAGCAAATACTCCTGCTGCAATGTGTACGCTCACCAGATTTGACTTTTGCTAGATAAGTAATTTCGTTACGCGTGGCCGTAAAACGTTCAGTGAAAAAAAGGGATGGTACACATAAAATACACCAGCATTCTTCTCCTTCGACATTATAAAATCGTATGGATAAAATACCTTCATTGTAGCTATATGAGAGAGAGATCATTAACGTCTATAGAACGAAATACCCAGGGTTGCGCCCCAAGACGAATTTATCGTGCCTTTGAAGTTAGTAACGAACAAATCAATTTAAACGTATTAGGTGAAATCCCCGCGTTGCAAAAAAAAAAAATAATTAGGAAACACAGGAAGTAAAACCGTTAATATTTTTATTTAGTGGTATCTCATCTATATCTTCTCTATTCTATAAAAATGATTGCCATAACTGACATTATGGCGTCAAGAATATCAGGCTGGTCAGTCTTGACGTAACCGTAGGCTCGATAACAATGGAAAACTATGAAATGTCTTAAGAGAACGGGGAAGAAACCAGTTTTTTGGATTATGTCAACAAGCGACTCCACGAACGTGCTGTAGACAAATACCGTCCCGACACTTTATTAAAATTTGTATCATTTCGCTCCCACCTTAGAAGCCACTTACATTTTACGTAAGAGATNACCGTCCCGACACTTTATTAAAATTTGTATCATTTCGCTCCCACCTTAGAAGCCACTTACATTTTACGTAAGAGATGAAGATTTATTTTCAGACATGAACCGTGAAATTCCGCTCATCAATGCCGACAAAGAACCATAAGAAATGTCGCCAAGAAGGGCACTTGCGCGGTTCTCCCGCGGAGGTCTGTTTATAGACTTGAGACTTGATACGTATTATCTGTGAGACAACTAGAATCCTTACATCCCCACACTAGCCGTGGGTAGTCAGAGAGGTGGTTGGAGAAGGAGGGGAATCGCGGAAGGTAAGAGGGAAAGGGAGAGAAGATTGGCGGAAAACTTAGGGAGGGAATGTGTACGCACAGCCTTGCTCGCTCCTTTAATACCCCTACTTAGGAGTGTTAATTGCTAACAACTTTAGCCAGCACAGGAGCCGTGGGCCTCCCTCCTTACTTCTCCTTCCCCCACTTCCTTCAACCAACCCTTAAAATCTTCCTCCTCACACCACTTACAGTGTTTGGTGTGCCGCGGAGTGCGATCCCGTCTTACGTCTTCCTTATGTCACGGCAAGTGCCGCCGAGTGGTGGTAAGCGAAGGGAGTAAAGTTTCGCAACATCTGCCCCCGCGTATTCATATTGCCGGCCCAACTGCACTGCTTGCGAGTAGCAAGGCTGCAGACACTTTTTCGTCTGCAGGGGGACAATTACACTCATCCCCGGATTTCAGACATCAAGTGCATGTTCTGGGACTCAGTTTATAGGTGATTAACTATTTATATTTAGGGGCCCGTCCACCTACAGCTGTTTTCCGCGTTCGAGGCCGACAATCTCGGGAGCGATGAGGGCGACACAGCCATGCGTATCAAGAGGGCAATCGCCGCTATGTGCAGGTCTCTGAACTGGAGTGCAGTGATCTCATCGTGCTGCATGTTCCTATGTTGCTTGGTGCAACGTCTGTGCCATGGTTCCATGGAGATAACCCTTAAGTATTCTTTTATGTATATGAAGCGCATATATTGAGCAACAGCGTTTTTAAAAAGCCGTTTTTAGCTATGCTGGAGTGCCATGAATGGGCGTTTCTAATATGCGTGATACCTTCAAAGCACTCAACATTCCTCGTCTGAAGTGTGTGTTCATCTCGTAGATCTGTACATTGGACGCACGTTTAGTAGTTTCGTGGCAAAACGTGCATTCCAAACACTCTGCAATACAGTACAAGCGCCAGGCAGACCGGTCCCGTAACAGTTTTTCGGGCTCTATGCATGGACCTGGCAAATGTAAAAATTATGTCCAGAACAGCGAGAGCTCGACCACTTCTCCTTGGGTTAAAGACGGCCAGCGCAGGGCTTGAACACTTCGTCTCCATGTTCCGAAAATCAAGAATGCAGGCAGTTCTGCATCGTAAATATGTGCGAGCATAACTGAGCGGAATCAATGGCGAATCTGCGTAGTGAGGGGCCGACAGAGCGGAAGGAAAGTGTTTTACATGTTTAAGGCGGTTCGTGGTAAACTGAGCATTTTGGAATGCCTTACTCAAGATCTTCTTGTATGCACATTGTATAAGTAAAATTAACATTGGCATTGGTCTATTCTCTTTATTCATGCGTCGGTCGAGTGTAATTGTAAAATTATANGTATAAGTAAAATTAACATTGGCATTGGTCTATTCTCTTTATTCATGCGTCGGTCGAGTGTAATTGTAAAATTATAAGACAAGCAAATAATTTACAAATATGATTATTCTTTTACTTTCATTAATTAAAAAAACAGGAAGGAAAATAAATAATTTCAGTATTTATAAATGTTTGCCTAAAATTATTAATTAAACGTTAAAACATGGAACGCTTTCTCTCCATATTTGCCAACTTTACTGNGTATAAGTAAAATTAACATTGGCATTGGTCTATTCTCTTTATTCATGCGTCGGTCGAGTGTAATTGTAAAATTATTAGACAAGCAAATAATTTACAAATATGATTATTCTTTTACTTTCATTAATTAAAAAACAGGAAGGAAAATAAATAATTTCAGTATTCATAAATGTTTGCCTAAAATTATTAATTAAACGTTAAAACATGGAACGCTTTCTCTCCATATTTGCCAACTTTACTGGGGCCTGCCAGTCAGAGTTCCCCTTAAACTACTTGTAAGTAGGGACGGTGAGATTTTTAGAATGTTGATTTCAAAAGTACTCAAATAATAGTGAATGACCTATTAATGATTTTAGGTATGTGTCGGCCACCTTCCACCATATCGCTTTCAAATGAGAACAACTTTGTGCATCCTTGCCTGGGCCACATTTCTACATATAATTTTTTGTGAAAATTTCAACAGCCTGAAAATTGCGGGTACATTACGATTTAAAGACTCTACAAAAAGACCAAAACACAAACTTTTATTAATTTACCACCACTTGTTCTCTTGTAGCATGGTTGTTCTCTAAAAAACGCATAAACATCCTTAACGAGACTCCTGGTTCGTCTACTCTATCCTTTTGTTGTGCGTGTTTCATTTTCGTATTGACAAGTTGCAGTTCACCAACAGGTAGGCAAACTTTCGGAAGATAACTTGAATGAAATTCAGTCACACATCAGGTGTTGAACTTTGACCCACTGCCTGTCACTAGGTCGTGAACAAAATAAAACAAGTGAAAAATCTAGACATTTTACCGTTAACGGCCAACTATTGCTGGTCTGGTCGCTATACAAAGCATGCATGGGAGTAATCCCACGTATTTGGAATCTGCACTCAGCCAGCTTATTCTAATCCACAAAAGCTAAGTTGATTCATGTGCAAACTACCTGGCATCGAGACTGATTCGAAAGTTGCCAGAAGTTTCGTTCGTGATGCTCGCGGTTGTTGAAAAGACGAAGCAAAATAACGAATATATTTTGCGCAGCTGCTGGGCGCTGCGCAAATTCGACAGTAAAATGTTTCCTTTTACAAAAAAATAATACGTATAATTATTTCACGTTTGTGTGTTTACAAGAACTATATATGTAAACTCTGTCTATTTATTTTGCAAATACATTTTACAGAAACCAGCAACACCTATTGTTAACGTAACATAGAAATGGGTTTTAAACAAACTCCATTATCGTGAATGTCATTGCACCAGAATACTAAAATTCATAACAAAACACTCAATAACTTTTGCATATATTTCAATTTACATGCTGTAATTAGAAGAATATTTTCATTCAGTTATGGGGGTGTAACTCGTGCCAATACTACAGTGTTGGCGATTTCAGCTCATACTAATGAAATGGTTTATGAAACATCAACAAACTGTGCCGTTTCTAAAATACTGGATAAACGTTGTATTAAATAAACGAAATGGTTACTTTAGTAGCAACTGCAGGTCCTTTAAACAAATTTTTGTTAATATACATAATTAGTTAAATTACAAAGCTCATAAAGTTAATAATAAATGTTAATAAGAACAAAGTTTGTAATACATTGTAACTAGTGCTTATCAGTAGAAGAAAAAGGGGAGTTTGGAGAAAGGGGATGGGGGGTCGGGGCGTCGGAGCTGTTCGTGATCTGTCATTCCGGTCCTCCGGTGGCCATTTTCCCTTCAAAATTTTCATTTTTTTCCACAATATTTCCCTTTTTACCTCAAAATATCCCATTTTCCCCTTAAAAAAGTACCAATACCCCTCCCCCCTCCCAGTTACAAAAACGGTCCTCCCAAAGGCACTTTTCTATCCATCAGAAGAATTTGGAGAATAGTTTCAAAGGGAAGAGAGGTGGCAGCCATATTGGTTTTATAAGCATAGGGTATACCAAATCGGTACACAAGGTCCAGGGTCTGGCGTCAGACCATACCATAAGCCATATTGGTTATGTAAGCCATCTCGTTTGCCATGTTTGATGGTGGTGACGTTGACCTTGACATTTGACCTTGATACTGTGCCCATGACCTAGAATGAACTTGAACCTAACAAATTCGAAAAAAGCACAAATATTTCCAAAAAAATTTATTTTAAAATTATCTAAATATTATAAAAAATATATAAAAATCTAAACAATTAAAGAAAATTCCAATAAGACTCAAGACACAAGGCCATTCACTTAAAATGCTTGAATCAAAATACTTGACTCAAAACAATTGACTGAAGACTCAAAACTTATGGCACAAGACTTAAGACTCAAGACTCAATACCCTTAACCCAAGACCCTCAACCAAAAATTAAAATATTTATAAAAATTAAAATTTTTAACGTTTGGTCGTAACGGTGCCCNTAACCCAAGACCCTCAACCAAAAATTAAAATATTTATAAAAATTAAAATTTTTAACGTTTGGTCGTAACGGTGCCCGGAGCCCTAGTCGGCATCATGATATGTAGTTCTGGTCTTTCGACTGCCATGTTATGACGTCATTCAACCACCATATTGAATCCAAGTGACCTTGAACTCAACTTTTGAACTTGATCCCGTGATTTTGTATAAACTTGAACCCAAAAAATTCCCAAAATTAAAAAACTTAAAAAATTTAAAAAAACATTAAAACTATTATTTTAAATTTATAAACATATTTGTTTACATTTATTTAAAGTATAGGTGGTGCTGTGTGCGCCTGACATATTGGCTTCTATTTCCATCATCTAAATGGTTGTAATTTCTCGAATAAGTCACAGGCGAGATGACGAAAAAAACATTCTCTCGTGCTCTGTCATGCCATGTTTACTTTCTTTAATTTTGTTTTTTCTTAGTTGCCTTCCTTTCATTCTATGTCATTCCTTCTTAATTTTGTCATCAATGATTGCGGAAATGATGTAACCAAAAATGGTGGATAGCGGGGACCGAGTAATCTGCATGCTACTAAATCGAGGTGGAATGGCAGAGCATGAATACAATGCAAGTTGGTGGGTGGAGCTCTCGTGTCTTAATCGTGGTGACAAAATTAAGAAGGAATGACAGAGATTGAAAGGAAGGTAACTAATAATAAACGAAACTAATGATAGTGAATATGGCATAACAGAGTATGAGAGAATGTTTGCTTCGTCAGCTCGCCTTTGGCTAAATCGAGAAATTAGTACCATTTAGGTGATGGAAATAGAATCCAATATGTCAGGCAAACACAGAACCACGTATACTTTAAATAAATGTAAACATATATGGCTGCCACCTGGTGGCTAAACCGGTAGTTTGCCTGGTGACGAAATCTATAATTAATACATTAGTACTACCTATGTGATAAAAAGTAAAAAATGACAAACGAAAAATAAAAACAATATGGCTGGTGGAGTACATTCGACAGAATGAGTATGTGTGAGACGGGTGGAGGACTGCTGACTAATTAACCAATGAGAAACATTTGTAGGGGAGGGAAAAATTATGACAATGTGATTGATTGGTGGAGGGTCAGTCGTCTGCTGGACATGGTGATGGGGAAACCTCCAAAAATGTATGTTTTAAAAAACGTTTTATATTGTAATTTTAAATGAGATTATTTTATTAGTTTTAAATAATTTTTGATATATAAAAAAAAATTTAAGATAATTGTTTTTAATTTTTAGTTATTTTTTGGGGGTATTTTGTATTTAAGTTCATTTAAGGTCACTGGGTCAAGTTTAGTGGTCAATTTAAAGGTCACTTGGATTCAATATAGCTGTTGGGTAACGTCATAACATGGCAGCCTAAAGACCGGATTGACAGAGCATGATTCCGGCTTCGGCTCAGCGCACCGTTATGTCCAAACACTCTAAATTCAAATTTTTAATTTTTAATTTTTGGTTGATTATCTTGGGTCAAGGGTCTTGAGTCTTGAGTTTCAGTCAAAGCTTTTGAGTCAAGTGTTTTGTGTCTTCAGTTTTGCATCTTGAGTCAAGGGTTTTGGTTCAAGTGTTTGGAGACAAGGGCCTTGAGTCTTGAGTCAAGGGTTTTGTGTCTTTCGTCTTGGGTCTTGAGTCAAATTTCAAGTGTTTTTTGCGATTTTTATAAAATTTGTAAAAATAAAAAAATATTTTTTTTGTAAATTTTTATTTCTTTATATATATTTAAAATATTTTTCAAATATTTTTTAAACAATTTTTTGGAAATGTTTTGAATTTGTTTGAATTCTTTGTGTTTAAGGTTTTCCAAGGTCATGGGCACAGCGTCATTGTTAAAGGTAAAAGTCAATATCACCGACATCTAACATGGCGGTCAAGATGGCTGACAGAACCAAGATGGCTGATTGTCTGGTCTGACTCCAGACCGTGGACCCTGTGTATCGATTTGGCATACCGTAAGCGTATAAAACCAAAATTACCGCCACTGCTCTGCCCTCGAAAATCCTTCCGATGGATCGAGTAGTGCCTTTCGGGGGATCGTTTTTTCAATTAGGTGATCGGTGCTTTTTTTTTTAGGGGAAAAGGGAAATTTTGAGAGAAATTTAATAGGTTTTGAGGGGAAATAGTCGATTTCTAGAGAAAAAGGAAATTTCGAGGGGAAAATGGCCGCCGGTGAACCAGAATGACAGATCATGAACAGCTCCGATGCTCCGATCCCCCACCAATTGTGCCAAAGCCCCCTTTCCACGCCTTCTATTATCATTCAATTAGTTGAAATTCGCAGACTGGGGTATATAAATTCCCAATACCCACAGGGAGAAAAATATGGTTGTCAGTAAAGTAATTCTGCCATCAGCAAAAATTTATTTATAAAATAAGTCACAAATACTACATAAACTAGCTTGTTTTTTATTTTTGATGCACAAATTTCGAGATGCAATTTTTAATAATTGTGATGATCTGGAATTTGCTATGAATGTTGATCTGAACCACAGTTATCTGCCGTATTCAACCCCCGTAATTTTAAACAACTCTACAGATTCACTTATAATATTCAGATTATAAATTTTCCTTTTTATTTCGAGTTCTGTACACGTTCTAAAATCAAATATGCGAAAACTGCTCCAAACCNCAGATTATAAATTTTCCTTTTTATTTCGAGTTCTGTACACGTTCTAAAATCAAATATGCGAAAACTGCTCCAAACCAGGGGAATGCTATTGAAAAACAGTGAATAATTATCAAATGAAATCACTTAAAGACTAGTAATTAAGTCAGTGACTCGTGTCAACAAAATTACCATTGATGTACGGTGATTGAAAGTTATAACAGCTGCTTCATATTACTGCTGCTTCATTTCACTTATCGACAGTAAGATCCACTGGTTCAGAGGTCAGTGGCAGCAAAATAACTTAATATTCAGTCAGTAGTATTATCATATTTGAAACCACTGATTTAGAAGAGTTCGTACATCCATAGGCAACCCAAGGTGTCATTAATCATTATACTGAGTTTAGTACCACAAATCAAGATTATCATTTAAAATGTTAATAATCATTTTTGTTTCTGAGAGAAACTCTTCATTTATTAGCGCCGGGAAATTTACAGTTGTTCTATTAAACGTTGTTTTTCAGATTGTTAAATCGAGGAACTAAGTATAATTTTAAAAATGAAAAAAAATTTGTACAATCACAATTTAGCTGTTGGGAGAAAATAAAACGAGTTACAAATCTTTTTACTGGTCAATTTTGTCTCTATCAGTTTTAAAATGGTTATTTAAAGTCTGCCATTCAAGAAAACCTTCTTCCTTTAGCAGCACTTTGAAGAGCAGCAAATGTTAGCATCAGAAGCAAATCATTGGGAACAGACTAGCTCACGACATAAGGTGGAAGCAATGCAAACTGCTAAGCGAAGTTTCGTTACGTGCGTGGTACAGAATAAGGCACATGACATTCGAAAATTTGCGCTACCGGCGGCTTGGATCTAACCCGAGCCTCTCGTCTACTTACCAGTCCCATTCATGACCGAACCAACATAGCGGAAATTTTAGGTAGACCCTACCGTAGTATTACACATGTTTTTATAATGGGTGCTAAAAATATAGCAACTGAAAAATATAAAAACTTCTAATAATAACTTGTATTCTGAGAAATCACCGTTTCATTTTAAACGGGACCTGCTGAAATTTATTGAATTAGTGACAGAGAAAACTGGAACAAACTGTTTCCTATCAGGTTATTATTTATGTATCTTTTTCATTCTTCTAATGAACTTTTTACACCGGAAGATGATGATAGCCGACCAAGTGACAGATTGGTTATAAACTACATACAAAATTATTCTGTTTGTTTTCATATATAGTCAAGTCGTGGGACGAGTCGATGTAATTGAATGTATACGCTCTTGGATCGTGTTTGTATAGGTTTCCCTGCTAGACTTTATGGTAATAATATTATTAAAGTTTAAAGGCGTGCTTGGCTTAGGAATGCATGTGAAGAAAACCCTTAATGATAGACATTCATAAATTTCTTGTAACCGCCAAACTCACCTTTGTAAAATGAGACGTACAACGGAAAACTGGCATATTAGAATATCTATACTGAACAAAAGAAAAATAGGCACGACATTACGCAATGAAACAAACAGGGAGGCTTTAACTTGATTTTACCTGAACAAAAAATTTTCTAACCGGAAAATACTAAAAAATTATAAATTCAGAAATTATAATTTTTAAAAATCAGATGCGAGGAAAACAAATAAATTGTTTAAAACTCGACTGATAACATAAGCCAGATTTCTTCAAAATTTGCTTTTAAACTCAATTAAATTACCATATGAAAAATGTCAAATCATGTTATAGTTCACCTTGTTAGCTCAGTTCAGTAATGCAAATAAGTTTCGACGGTGGGTAAAATATTTAAGCCAGTAAAAAAAATTAAAAGAAGATATTGAAAAGTGGCGGTCAAGTTTCTCTGCTCGCTATGAACTAATAGAGTACACTTTTCTGACATAATTCTGAACACTGACGTAGACAGTATTAGACGAATACTCTCCTGAAACCATTCAAAATAAAATATTAATAACTCGACTTCCTCTCCTCTGTTGATATCTTCCCCACCCCAGGGCTTGTGTGCCTTCTAAAGTGCATGGCACCAATTACTTTGGTTTACTAACTGACACATAAACTATAAAAATAACGTATACGCCGTACGTTCAGTCCCTATTCTTTGCTTTATATTTTGTACACTTATCTTCCGTACCGGGCGGCTCATAGTTTGCTTTTGCATTAAAATTTAATAATTTCCCTACCAGGGCAAACAACTGCGGTTCCTTGACCCTACATCATAAAATCAAGATGACTATTCATCTTCAATACCCAAAAGTTCTCATTGCCGGATTATCAAATAGGCAGTGTAGGTAATATACCCCGAACAGTTTAGGAGGCCACGACAAAGGGCAAAATTTTAATTTCATTAACATATAGCAAAATCAATATTTCTTGTTTGTAAAATAGTGTGCAGTACACAGTAAAATTAACGAGTCAAAGAAAGAAAACTGCACGTTTTGTCTTTTCTATTGAGAAAATACTAAATCAGTCTAATGTAACAACGCTACAAAAGTACGCAAATCATAAATATCAAGTTCAAGTTGCAATAGTTAATTTTTATGAGGTATAAAAGATAATTCGACCACAATAAAGTGAGAATTGTTCTAAACATTCCAACAAGGGTGACTACGAAAGAGACTTTCAGGCTGCTGGAACCTGAAGCATTGCATAAAATTAATATTCCAAATAGTCAGGAAGCTGTCGACTCTACGAGAAGCGAACGAATGCAGGGCAGAACCATAAAACGAAAACTCTTTCAGGAGGGGATTACATCCAAATTCAAGCTACTTCAATCCAGTGTCGATGTAACAATGTCACAGGGAGCGTGTGAAACTTCTCAAAATGAAACCACTACTGCAAATGCGGAGGCAGCCACGGCACCTAATTTTAAACATGATGTACCCTTTCAAATGTGTACTTACCAAACTTACCATAATTGCAAATACTCTCTCTAAAGAAACAACTTGAGACTAGGAAATATAATGAGGCGATGTTACAAAAGAAAAACGCTGTTTTTAAATTGCAGTTAATAGCCTTCAAGTATGCTGATAAACAATGCAAAATATCAGTAGACATGAATTGAAGAAGGTTTTAGAAAACATTTTTTCCCTAAGCAACTAAAAATAATTTTTAATAAAAGGGAAATGCAAGTTTGGAGGGAAGACGGGGATATAGCCACTGCTGTTATGCTATGTTCAATGTCACGTAAATCTTACGCATATTTCAGGTGGGAAATCATCAATCATCAATCTTCTCCCTTGTTTATCAACTGACCGAAAATTGAAGAAAAACGAGAAATGCTCTCCAGGTGCCACCAAAGAAGTTTTGACTGCGTTGTATGTGAAATCCCAAACCAATGTCACATTCCGAGCGGCACACAGTATACCGCTATAACCAAACAGATAATCAAATTTTGCGCCCTAGTAAAAACGTGTAAAAAATTATGGCAAGAGGACTTGCCTCCAAGTGGGAGGAACTATTATTTTGATTTTGACGCAAAATTTACTCGGTTGTTGCTCTTTCATGTTATCAACATGTTGCATGTTAGAGGATAGGGGCTCTATTATCGTTGCAGTATTCTGTTACACGTATTTTGCTAGAAATGCCAGAAATCGGGCATTTTTTCGAAGCAGTCGATAAATTCTTTGATGTAATGAACTCAAGATTTTTCAAATATTCAAGAAAGCCACGGCACAGTGAATCTTGTGTGCAAATTGGTGACCAGCTTAGCATATTGCAAATCAAATATCGAAATTGAGTATATTATAAATAAAATGCTTCATGCCATCTTAGAAATACATATTGCAAACAATAAATTCACTTCGTCAACTGCGTGAATTAATAAGGGCCAGATATTCACAAAAGTGTATTATAACCGTCTCGTTTAAATCAAGAGAGTTTGGAATTTTTTTTTTGTTTTGTTTAATGGGTAGGAAGCATTGTACATGCAAATCAAAACCCTACACCCGTGGATTTCAAATACAGGCTACGTTTATTGTTGCTTGGGTGTGAAATGCTTCTATCGTCGGTCTCATATAACTTGGCAAGATTATGACAGTCAGTGAGTGGTAACTTGATGTTTACGAAACAAACAAAGTGCCATTTACAAAATCCTTTACCAGCTGATACACGAAAAAACAAAAGTTAATATTATGTTAGCTATTCTGAGTGCACTCCCGACGCATATCAGACAAGCAGAAAATACGCGATAAGAAAGAGTTCCTAGATTAATTAATACATTTTATTTTAAATGGTCATAAAACAGGAATTGTTAGAGTGACGCATATATTAAGTAGAAAGTCACTGCCAAAATCCCCCTCCCCCGGCACCTTACCAACGTGAGCACCTACAGTTGACACGCGCCGCGGAAAACGCGTACGGCGAGGATAAGCCGGCCCAGAGGTCAGATCGGTAGTTAACACGTGTCAAAGTTGCCTCGGACCCCCACCCCACCCCGAGCAAAACCGCGTGAGGGAATTATGAGGCGGGCCTAGGAGGGCAAAGCTAACATATCGCCGAAGAAATCCCGAGGTAAGCTGAGTTCACCGATGCAATGCTAGCTACACGAGAAAAAGGCTGTCAGAGTGTGGCAGTAGTGCCACGAGTCCCCACCCTACCCCAGCAACACGCGTGAAAAACATTAACACATGCCACCGTGGGTCCTTACCTATCCCCCTAGCAAACCACATATGAACAAAGGACACACATGCGGCGATTAGGCTGAGGGCAGCCGGAGTACTTCCCCTTCCCCCCTTCCCCTAACGAGTGAAGCCACATGTAAGGTTCTCAGGGGGAATTCAGAGAGTTTAAAAGCCAATTTGTGGGACATCGAGGGAATCAGTTTCATCACATTAGTCGAGTCAGTCATATCTCCGCGCCGGAAGAGTGAGTTACTATCGTCACACCGAGAGGATCAGTTACGCCAGATCGGTCAGCAGTCAGTTACAACCGCGCGCCGAGAGAGGAAGTCAGTCAGTCAACCGAGGCCGGGGAATCTGACCCCGGCAGAGTCAGTTACCACAGTTATGTCAGTGCGTTCAGCCGGACAAGTGAGTGTCAATTGTGCGCTGAGAGAGACAGTGATTCAGTCAGCCGACGCCGGGGTTCGGTCCCCGGCAGAATCAGTTAGACAGTTACCCGAGTTACGTCGGAGGAGTAGTATCACCATGCCGGGATGCACGTCAGCCAGTGAGTCAGTAGAGTGGGAGTAGTTCAGTGGAACCCTACACCGAGAAGGTGGAGGCTGAGGTGGGGGCGCGCCAAGGGTCTCTCGCCGTGGTAGGGAGGTAATCCATCAGTTACAACCCTACATCGAGAACAGGAGTCGAGTGGTGAGCTTCAGCGAGAAGCACCACACCGAAAGGAAGCTGGGTCCAGTGCAGCCCGGCGCCGAGAAGGCGGAAGCCGGTTGGAGGCCCACGAGGGGTCTCTCGCCGGGACGAGGGAGACAATCAGTTGAAGCCGAAGGAGGAAGCCAGCTGAGTGCATCACATCAATGAGAACCAACGAGGGCCTGGAAAGGCCGCCCAAATCACCATCGGAACACCACCAAACATCATAAACATATAAGAACAAGCGTCCGTCGCTCAGGAGACAAGTCCCGACGCCTAGCGTCCCCCATGACGTCAGAAACAGTTAGCGCGAGTACTTAAAGCCGCCCTTAAGGCACCCCCAACTCGCAAGGCACCATCTCGCAGGGTCAGTACTATACGTGAATTCCCGGGAAAATAAGTGAATTCCCGGGACAGTAGTTGTGTGTGTCAGAGAAAGTATGTATGAAGTTCCGAGAAACTATATGTGAATTTCCGGTCAAATATAACCTAGTACATTTGAAACACCGAGTGACTACCTTATTATTCACCCTATTAAACCTTCAAGGCACCTTATAGTGTGCCTGGTAAAAATAACTGAGACCCTATGACCCTATGAACCCTCCTGTATCACACAGGTGGGGAGTAGCATCAGAGTTACAAACTAAACTTCGCGATAAAGTGCTAATATATGGGTGTTAAAAATTATATTCAGAATAAAATTTCAAAACATTGAGAGTTTTTTTCATGTCGTATCCCCACTCTCCATCCATGCTTTCCACAAGTGTTTGATATTAATTCCAAAATCATACAGAAATATTCTATGTGTTGATTAATTATTTTTTCTAACCAGTAATAGAAGAAAAGTCAACCTTTAAAAAGATGGGATCAATAGCAGGCCAAAATGCTGCTATCTGTTGAGTAACACTCTTAGCTTACAACTCACCCTGCCATGCCATGCGCACCATCTCTTCGCTCTTTTCCGAACCATTACCAGCCCCAAAAAATAGCTTCTGGATGTAAAATAACAAACTTACGAATATATACAAATAGTTTCATTTTTTCACGAGCTCTGCATAGTTTTCAAAGTAACATATTTTTCGTGTATAACAATTTTGATTTCTAGTAATTTCTTTTGGACTGGTAATTGTTTGCCTACGTCCATTACCCACCATGTTGTTCTCCCGCAAACCCATTTCATTGTTTCTGTGTTGTTACTATATTATATTAATAAAACGAAGAATGTGTGATGAGCGGGAATAGTTTTTAAGCAATTCTTACATTATTCCACCCCACATATTTCCAACTCGAACTGTTTAGTATAAGTAATAGCAGAATTACTGATTTTCGATAGTCGTTGGTGAGTTGTTGGCGAATAAAAGTGTGTTGTCAATCAAGTTTCCCGAATTATTTTTAGTTCCAGTTATATAAGTTATGACGTCCAAAGTGAGTTAAGAACTGTAACTACCACCTCGCAAATGTTAACCCAAATTCGCTGTCTCGAACAAATTAAAAATAGTTAGGAAATATAGAATTTTTTGTAAGGTTTTATATTTTTACTTTTATAACATACGAATTCTTTTTAGAAGAATACCAGTCTAAAATACCTTAAAATTTGTTTAGCATTAGAGTAAAATGGTAAGTGGATTAACTGACATCGTGTTGATAAAATATACAGCCTCCACTTGACGAACCAGCTGATGGCGAAAGGATACATAAATGAAAAGTAAACTTTGGCGCTACTTTCGTCGAACTGTCAAAATCTGGCCAAGTTACACGAGACAGACAATACCAGTTGGTGCGCGTGTCAGTGATGATGTCTTGGCTGACAAACCATATATGGCAAGCCGAATGTTTATTTCTTCGAACAATAATAAAGAAATATGTCAGCAAAACACCTCACCCAAGAATCAGTCATGCGACGTGTCGTTTGCTGATACAACAGAGGAAAGTGAAGCACTGCGGTGTGTGGCTGGCTACCTAGCCCATGGCATCAATGACAGAAGTCTCACCTTGGAATTTGTAAAAGAAGGTATGTTAATTTTGCTGATCTTTTTAAACAAGGACCAGAACAATTTTTCGTCTTAGGCATTTCAATGGAAAAGTAGAAGACACCATTGTAAAAAGGGAGCAGAGAAAAGAAGCATTAGATCTCAAAATAGAGCTCATGCAAATTATAATGCTACTCATTAATATGCATATATGTTAATTATAATTTATTTAAGGTTATTTGACATATATTTTATTTACTGCTTAGCACTTATAAGTAAATATTATAATAGTTTTAATTTAGATCGTGTACATTATTTTAGTGGTATCATGCACAATTTTTCTATGCTTGATTTAATACAGACTGTACTTTCTGTGCATTTTGTACATTTTTGTATGCTTTTTTTTTTTTGAGGGTATCACTTTATTTCAGATATTTGACAAGAGTTTTTCTGTTCTTACATACTTAAAATGACTTGTATTGTACTCGAGCGNAAGACTGTACTTTCTGTGCATTTTGTACATTTTTGTATGCATTTTTTTTTTGAGGTTATCACTTTATTTCAGATATTTGACAAGAGTTTTTCTGTTCTTACATACTTAAAATGACTTGTATTGTACTCGAGCGCATAAGCGGTGTAGTTATTACAAAATTTTTTCTGAAGTTTTAGCATGTCATTTTATAAGAACCCTGGGCATTAAATATTTTTTTTTGAAGGACGAAAACATTTTATATACCTAACAAAAGTTTCGTTATACGCTGAGTGTTAAAAAAATTTAATTTCTAACCATTTTAATATTTTGTTACTTAATTGTATTGAGCATGTCTGAAAACTATACATTTAATTTATTTAGAGAGGTAGCTCACTAACTGAATCATAGAAGTTTCTCGTCACTTAAAGTTTATTAACTAGTAAGATTTTTGCAGTAACTGTAGGAAACGTAAAGGTTTACAAGATAAACAAAAAATTATCTTATATCGATAATGTAGATATTGTCTGTGTTTAAAACATTTTCTAAATTATCACTGAAATCCTCCATTTGGTTTTAAAACGGAGAGATGGAAACGTACTAAGCCGCAAGGCTGCATAAGCTGAGCCTCTGCTACTAAATATGTCAAGGGGTGGGGACGCTCACCCTTCCACTTTAACCCCTCGATCAGGTCTACCATCTCCCTCTCTAGTAACCTTGATTTTCCTGCATCATCTGTAGTCGCCAATTATTTGTATCTTTTGAAATGCAGTCTATCTGCTTATTGAGTACGCTATGTAACTGTAATAAAAGTAATTTTAATATATAATACCAAATTAAACAAACGTCATACGAAATGATACTAAAATATTATCGTATTATAACAATATACAAATAAATATAACACGTTTATTTACTGTTCAGTGATGGAACGAATACCGAAAGCAACTCAGAGCCACAGGAGAATACTGCTAATGGGCTCTCGCTCCTTTGACTGTGGTGACTCACCATATGAACCAGGCGATGCCGGTATTCAACCGTCTTCCTGGTACTATTCTGCTTGCTCTCTTGTAAAATGTGCCCCTGAGCCATGTATTTCCAAAATATTATTCGGTTTTTTGGCAGCGTTCCTGTTGAAGATATATATATATATATATATATTTATTTATATCACCGTGAACTTTTTTGAGCAGAAACATTTGTGCTCTTTGCCTATAAAGGCTGGAAATCTCAGAAAACTTTTTAATAAAAAAATTATTACTGAGAAAAAAATTTTTTATTTGTCTCGATACAGAGCCTAAGAGTATCATTTCTCACACTTAGGATTTTTGTTTCAAGTTTACATCTTTAAAATTGTTTTCAAAAAACAGAATTTCATTAACATTTATTTCCCTGTACCCAAGTCTCACTGCTTTCAAACCAGGCAGCAGCCTTAAGTAATTAGTATGTATGCCTAGCGGTGATTAAACTACATGCGAATAAACAGCCATCTAATCAGAGATAGTTCGATTTGAAAGCTGAGCTTCACTTCTTATGTCGTAATTCTTCATTTTGGTGTCATAATATCATTTTCATAGTGATTGTTGAGAATTTCCGACTACAGGAAATTTACACGTTGTTAATAATATATTTATGCATAACATTTATCATGTGTTATATGGTAGTTGTAAAAACGCAGGAACCTATTCATAGTTTAAATTTTATATTATGATATTTGTGACAACATTTTACGTTGAAAGTTTGTATTTTATATCAATACTACGGAATAAGGCATATATCAGAACTTTATTTTAGAATTTTTTTAAATTTTGCTATTAGTAAACTTAAATAAGCAGGAATTGGGCTACGTCGAGGGCAAAACAAGCGCGTTGAACTAGAATGGTTTGGTATTTCTATTGTCTGATGTAATGCTTATATTTGTAGGGAATGTACGTTGGTTGGTTTTATACCATAATTTGTTTTAAAGGAAAAAAAGTTGGAAAGTTAAACGTGGACGGACACAGAGCCACGCCTCATGGCCCGCATTTTTGGTCCAGAAATGATACTCGTCCCTTAGGCTGCCTCAGGTAAACTTTTGTCACACACCAGGTGCACGATCTGAAAGCCAGAATCAGCCACCGTCAGAAAATAGTCTATGGCAGTAAAGTAGAGAATTTGAAATATTGCTTACGTTCATGTAAATTTTCAAAATAAAACGTTGTGAAACAGGCGATTCGGATAGGACACGCATGTCTTAGGCAAAAGTGTTCTCTTACTGGCTGGAGTACATAGCAACGTTTACCATGGCTCCTGCCTCCACGAGCCTTCAGGAAGTATTTAGCAGAAAGTCGCGACAACGTGAAGAAGTCTGTAGCGGGCTGTCGTAGTATTCCAGCTTTCCCGCCTTCGAAGGATATTATTGGGAACTTTGTCGTGACTGAGAGTACGAAACGTTACCGCACTTGACGTTTGATGATTGTTCTGAAGGAAAATCCAACTATTATATGTGCGATGAATTCTGAACTGTATATTTTTAAGTCTTTTTGTATTTGGGATCATCTCGTTATTTGTTTTTGTTTACCATAGCTAAAATATAATTTCTCGTTGACTTGATTTTCTTTGGGATCTCATGTAATTCAAGATAACGGAACAGTATAGTTAAAACATTTATATAGTCTACGAGGCTATTCTTATGAAGAGCATTTAATCCGCTTCCTTAGAACATCTAGATTTTATAACAAATTTAGGCGGAATATTTACAAAGTCACAATCTGTACGCTAGGTTATCTGTAAACAATGTTGATACAGTTTCTGAGTGAATGGTGAAAACTGTGTGGTCTATTGTGTCTATTGTTTTATTCCCACCTTTTTTGTTGATTAACATCGTTTCCTTTGACGCCTATGTGAAGGAATAAATAATACTGCAAATAAAAAAAGAAAACATAAAATGCTACATTTTTCAAAACACAAGGCGCTAGCAACAAAAGGGGACCTTGACGAACACTTATGTAACCTTAGTTCTTATTGTTTAAATCTCAATTTACCAAAATTCCTTAAATGCCACAGCACTAAACGTAGAAAAATAAAATCTGACAGTGAGTGCAGCAGCTTTAACGAAGTTTAGCCCCCACTTGAACGATTGAGACATCAGGGTCACGAAATCCACTTCCGGCCAGGATCTCTCTGTATGCCAGGAATCCAGGATCAAGATGAGCCCAGAGCTCGACTCGTGGTTTCGACTCCCGACTAGAACCATGGGAAGGTACCCCCGCCACCAATCCTCCCCCCACACTCTCAAAAAAATATCACCGTATCACAAAACACGCGATTTTTTTTGCGCGTATCAATGCAGTGCAGGATATTTTTTTTTTTCGCGCGCGCACACACACACACCTTCTCTCTTTCCCCCGGGTGCACGATCCACAGTAAATTATGGATACACAATGTTTCACGATATTTCATCACAAATTTCCATTTCCCTATAACTTTTCCCCGTTATGTATTTTTTTTTTTCGGACCCGCGCGATGGGTGTTGCGGATCGACTAGCGGCGGTCACAGCGTAGGGCCGGGCGGCGGATTCCCGATCCTCACGAATCAATGGGCCCATAATGAAGACCATAAATAAAGAGCAAATGGCTGGGCCAACCGACAGCCGAGGATTTTATGAACGTCCATCCCCCAGCACCCCTTCCCGCGCAGCCGACCCCCTCAGGAAACAATATGACAACACGTAAATTACGAAATTAGACAGAGAAGGCCGCAGAGGGATGTGAGTTATTTTGAAATGCTGTATTGATTCCGGGGGAATGTAATGTATAAACGCGCGTGCATAATAGTCCGCTGTGTCGTATTATTGGCACGGGTCCTTCCAAACCCCCCCTGCCTCGATGCCACCCACCTCCCGGCTGTATAACACCCCTTCCCTCATTCCCGTTGAGCACAAAGAGAGTCAGTTTGTGACGCGTCGAAATGTTTTTATTTTTCCGGAGTGAGAGCGAAGAGGTGGGGGGGAAATGGCTACATTCCAGCTTCGCGAGTAGCGGCCGGTGTGTGATCTGTGTTGTTGGAGGATTGTGGCAGGGAGGGGGGAGCTGTTAAGGGAAAGATTTATTTATATATTTACAGTTAGAGTTTCGGTCACGGTGGGGTAGCGTGATGCCGTCAACGGTACAGCCGAATACCGTGTCTGATGGACGATTCGGTTTCCCGTTAACTCGAATCCGCGCGGAAACTCTTGTGTTGCGCGCGCCACCCTCAGGAACACAGGATCAACAATTGCTGTACTTCAAGCTGAAACAGTAAACACTGGAGGAGTTATCCTTGTCATTTATACAGACACCCATACGTAAACAATACATAAATGTCACTTCGCTAGTGCATTTATCTTTTAAAACGTAGCTTGATATCTTGGCATTTAAACACTGTAATCAGGAATCTCCGTCGTCGTTGTCCTTTCTGTACACAACCCTCTGATCAAAAGCCGAAAATTTTATTTCTAATATTAAAAATGTGGTGTTCTGTAGTAAATATTTAGGCTTATTTTGAAGTTAATGTAAGATATCAATTTTCCAAACTGCGAAAATACAACAAATTATAAAATAAGACTCAAAAATAGTTCTCAAGCTCGAACATATTGTAAAAATATTTTTATAGGAACGAAAGTTGGCCTACAACTCTAAAATATATTTTAAACATATCCCCCGAAGGCCCATTTACGACCAAAGACACGCAGCGCGTTATTTGAAGAAATATTATTTTAATCAATGCAAAATGTTAACTGGCAAATGATGTTGTTTTTCTCAAAGACGAAATAAATACGCAATAATTTACCTTGTGACAATATCAGATGTCAAACCCGAAGTTTTTCCTCATATGGTGCAACTAGAATTGCGTGCTCTCTTAAAAAAAATTGTCTCCTACAAAAGTAGTAATAAATATTTAAGATTTTTGCAGGACGTCATTATTATTCCTGAAAGTAGGAAATAATAATCTGTTCTGGATCCATGCTGATATTTGATTTCGACAGCGACAATTTCGAATTTTAAACACTTTTGCCCCTCCCCGCCCTCTCCCAAACCAACCCCGCCAGATAGATACTTGTGTCATGTTTATATTTGCATTCGAAATGATTCATAATTTAAGTGATAAATGCTAATGCTATCTGCAGAGAAGGTTGCGATCTACATAATAGCGTCTAAAGGAATTGAAATTAAAATCAACCAACAACGTAAGAATTGGTGTCCAGTAAGTACAGATAAAATCCGTAGAAAATAATAACTTATCAAATGTCCTTGTAATTGATGAGCCATTTCTAAAAAATATAAATAATATAACAATTTCATGTCTTTAAAAATGCTCGTGAAATTTGTAAAAAGATTTTAAAGCCAACACAGCACATATCGATAGACTATGTGTGTATGTGTGTTTGTGCATGTGGAGGTTAGCGACCCGGAGGTTGGTCGGAACCAAGGACTCAACGCGGGAATGCAAGGCCGGGGGAAGTGGGAGATCCCCGAGAAAACCCGCCAACTAGCGGCATCTATCAGCACGACTCCTACTTGCGGAAATCCAGGAGTGACGTGGCCGGGGAATGAACACGGTTCACCTTGGCGGGAGGCGAGCAGGCTAACTGCTCAACCATCGCAGCCCCAGATAGACAGTAGCGTTCAAGATTAGCACATCCTATTATTAAGAATGTTTTTCTGTTGAAGGAATAAATGAATTGTTTTCGTGCACCTTGCACACAAATTCTTACTTCATATATGCAGCCTAACCGGGATCAGCAAGATATAGGACTCATATTTGCAATTTTATGTATCTCCCATTTGCACTTAAATACGATACAATTTTGCAATGTAACACATTACTAGGTGTCTTATAATACTTCCAAATTTGATTTCCAATTAACTATTTAATATGTTTGAATTTTTTTCTTACTACAAGTATCTGGAAAAATAATATTGATATATTCATATTTCTGTTTTATTTAATAACATATTATATATTTTCTCATTTTCCCCAAGGAATGTTATTAAATTCTGCAACCAGAGATAATCATTGGCATTTAACGAACAGGATGATGTGAATAAAGGCCAACTCTTAATTTGAGTTAATAACTTTCAATATCTTAGCTTGGAAGAAACTCTGCACGTAAGAGATTTCAGGACGAGCTGTAAATTTATAAACATACTCTTGGTTATCAATGCCCCACGAGTCCACATCTTGCGGCTCGACCCCGCCACTACGAGTAATCAGTTAACAGATAAAAATGTACATTTAACAATACGATCAAACGCCCAACAAGCACAATTACTAAGAAATAAAATTCAACTACAATTGGGTTGCATATCCCTTAAAATGGCCATAAATATGACCGATATTAGTGTATTCTTAACCAGCCGAGCAAATTCAACAATTACATAACCGGTTACCTTTTGACAAAGTTCAAAACGAGAAATTTCATAATGAGACACTTCACCTTGTCCCATGCAACATCCGATACCGAAAACGGAAAGTGAATTCACAGTAGGAAGCAGATCTGGTGTCTAATATCTCTGCGCAGATAAATAAAATGTAGCTGGGAATCTACCGACCAATACCTCGTGTGCCGTCATCCAGATCCAACGACAGCCAGACATTTAAATTTTGGCGACACATAACTATACTTCGTAGAAGTTGGTTTTGAAAATTCCAATAATCTAAAAATCGAAAACAGGCGTAGCTTAAAATTATTTGTAAGTTCTGAATACTCTTCGCCAAACATTTCGATTCGTCTCTCGTCATATGAAATTCGTAGACATCATTACCTGTTCTGATTGTTTTAATCAGTGCACTTACAAAAATTATTCCAATTAACTAGCATGGCCCCCCAAACTCTATCATTACATCCGCATGGCTGCAGTCATGATGTACTCTGTAATATTGAAATTAATTTTTAAATATTTAAAGTATTTAAGCGGTTTTTACATAACATTGAAAATATGTATGAACTTTCTTTAATTAAATTTATACCGATGAAAACCATTATTAATAAAAATGTTCAGTCATGTACCTTATGAAGCAGTTCTGGGTTTATTTCCAGAGAAGCGAAGATCAGCGACAAGAGCCGAGAGGCGTTCGTGCTTATAGTAACACATACTACAACAACTTGACACCTCGGTCAATTAATGTCCATAAACCTATTCCAATATCCAACCCGTGACGTCTTTCCTATTCAATAAATAACATGCATTATTAAGGAAATATTTTTTTATTGCGCAAATATGTGCAGAACTGAAGTACTGCTACATTTATCTTAAGGACATGACGCCATAGAATGTTTTAATCTTGAACTTCAAAACTCAAAGTATAATTCCTAGAATTAATCTAATTTTAAAAGGTTATCCTTATTTTCCATTTGTGGTGAAATTCGCAATAGAAACCAGTAACCCTTCGCCCCCAACCCCCTTTTTTCACGCAAACACACACATATACATATATATGCGTGTGTGTGTGTACGAGGGCTGATTCAGAAGTCATGGCAATTATTGTTTAACTGCCGAAAATAATCCAAAGCAGGAAATGTACTATGTACAGTTGAAACTGTACGAAATGTACGTTTGCGACGGTAGCGCCGCCGTGCACATAGTTTTTTTGGATTCGCTCCTCTGTAAGGCAGCTCACTACTTGGCCGACTAAGCTACCCTCCTTTTTTCGCCCCTAATTCCCGTCCATTAATTACCTCTCCTTGTATGTCAGCATTTTTTTTAAATTCAGGAGCTAGTTTATATACGTTGTTGCATGCCTTGTGCAGCTTTCATTCTATGCCTCATTCTGCGCCTGTGAAGAAGATCGTCGGGATGACATCTGCTAGAGCTAATCTAAAATGTTACATGAGCTAAAACTGTCAGTTTACCCGACCTTGGACGGGGGTGCTATGAGACCCCGATTAAATAAGGTAGTTGCGTGTGTGGCTGATTATGCTGGAGCTAGTAAAACGGTGAGTCGTGGTCGCAGCTATTCGTTTGTGGGTCAGTTTAGTGTTTTTAAATAATTGTGTGGCGTAGTATTGTGTTTGTCTTGGAATCTGCAGTGAGTCAGAGTTTTTCTAAATTCTGGTTTTGGACGCCTGCCTAAATTGTAGTTTCAGCGTTACTAATTTCTTGCTTCTATCTATAGTTTCACTTTATTCAACGTGTTGTGTATGGTTTTCTGCCTGCTGCCCAATGATTTACTTGAAATTTTAATTGTCGCTACCGTGCTACCACGATTCACACGTTGGGTGTAGTCTGTTGAAGTGTTCTAATTGTCGTGGTCGATTATTTTATTTTATTGAGCTAAGGTTAGGGTCTACGGAATTGCCTCCATCCATTCACTATTTTAACATAATATTAAATTGCCGATTTTACTTGTATTTTTACGTAAAGGAGGCTTTACTGGGCCTGAAACGCTGCCCTCCTTTAGTCAAATTGCTCCACTAAATACCTTGAATTTATCTAGTTATCAATGTAACTGTTTGTATTTTAGAAATGTTTTTATATTTCTCTGCTAATTTTTTCAATTAAATATTTATTGCATATTTTGGAGTAACGTAATACTTTTTAATGAGCAATTGCGCAGCAATTTAATCCTTTGTGTGAGTTTTTGAAGTATTTCTAGTCAGCAGAGTTACTTTTTGATATTTTTGAAACGTACTACACTACTTGGCTTGTTTGGCAGTTAAATATGTATTGTACTTTGGAGCTACGCCATACTTTCGAGAGAGCAACTTAATATATTTGTATTATTATTTAAATCTATAAATGTTTTGCATTGTGAGCCTTTGGTGTTTAGAATTTTACATGTCATATTTTTGTAATTGTTTAATGCAAATGTTTATTCCTAAGGTGCTGCTTACTTGTAAAATATTCTGAATTTACAGAGCTTGCAAATGACATCGTCTTTGTATTATTTATGATACGGCACATGTTTTAAACGTGACAAAACATGGGGTATGGATGCAGGAATTGCTAGCAAGGAAGAAAGACAAACATAGCTGTTTGAAATCACCGTTTAATTGATATATTCTCTTATAACCTATATACACTCATTGGAACGAGCACGTATCGTATGTGTACAAGCTGTTTAACGTCCTTCAAAGTAGTCTCCGAGGTTGTCCACGGTTCGTTATCAGCGATGAGGCAGACGGTAAATACCATTGGCTGCATGATATCCGCCAATGTGCGCCATCTCTCGTCCAAATGCTGTGATAATATCTGCCTCATCACTGGCAAGGAACCGTGGACAACCTTGGAGACTACTTTAAAGGATATTAAACAGCTTGTACACGTACGAAACGTACCCGTTCAATTGAGTGTATACAGGTCGTACGAAAATATATCAACTAAACAGTGATTTCAAGAAGCCATGTTTGTCTGTGTTCCGTCCAGGACATTCCTGCATCCATACCCCATATGGTGTCATCTACAAAACGTACTTGTCGCACTCTTTTAACTGTACATTGTACATTTCCTGTGTTGCATCATTTTCGGGAGATAAACAATAGTTGCCATGACTTCTGAATCAGCCCTCGTATATGTTTGTGTGTACACACACACACACACACACATATATATATATATATATATATATATATATAGAGAGAGAGAGAGAGAGAGAGAGAGAGAGAGAGAAAGAAAGAGAGAAAGATAGTTCTGTGAATCAAGTACGTGTAATTATACATATTATAAATATTTTGTTAACATTTCTATGTCTTTTAAGATTTGCGTTTGCTTAATTATTTAGCAGTGCAGGTGTGGGTTCAGCATAAGTATTTGCAAAAAACCAACAAATGTTTATGTGATTTAAATATAATTTCCTGTTGTTTTCGAACTATTAAAAAATGTTCGTGTACACAAACGAAGAGAAAACTTCTCGACTTTATAAGTTTCGATGTATGGATTGTGTTGAGCACTGGATTAATCTGAGTAAACAATTTATTTGAATATCACATATCATTATATTATCATTATTTTGATTTTGATAAGATATAAACATTATTTATTATTCATAAACTTGTGAAATGCAAGCTCTTGCTTGTACTTCATTCGTCGTTTCCGTAGAGAGAGAAATCGTCCGGTCACCCTTCCTCCCCCCACGCACCATCTTGCCCGTCACAGAAAAACACAACTCTGTATCTTATTTTGCAATTTTTTGCTTTCTTTTAAGTCAGCATCATTCTCCGATCATAACTATCTCGTCAAGCATCATACAGTCATAGAGTACACAGAATTTGCCAAACTTATCAATATCTCTTGTAAAACACTGGTCGTCAGATATCACACAGCCTCCAAGTTCTAATCACTCTTCAAACACGACACACTCCCCAAGAAAAAAACACTTATCATACACAGAGGTGTATCGAGAGGGTGGGGAATGGGAGTTGCAACCCCCACCCCCCTCATTCGCTCCCAAATTATTCACCTTTGCACTGAAGTTGTCAACAATTAGCTTTACAATTTTTAACAAGCATTTGATTTTGATTGTAAAACATAATTTCTGTGCACTAAGATGCAGTTTATTAAATATCGTGAAGTGATTTTTCTCCTTGTATTTGCCCTATATTATACGTTCGTCATCGCCGTTAACGTCAGTGTAACCTCCATCTCTTCCCCCTCACTCCCCAAAATAAGATTTTTCTGGCTACGCCACTAGTCAAACATGCCACACTTCAAACATACTGCAAACGTTGAAACCGTTTTGAAACACACAACAAACTTCAAGCTTACGTGATTTGCTTCGTGGCAAACGATTATTTAGCCTCCACATCTACTCAGGCACTTCCAACTACAGTGCTAGTTTACATGCCTGTAACACTACAACTACTGTGCTTTAGAATAAGGTAAACATTATCTGCATAATTTAAAATGTTATCTTTGCAGCAGCGACACAACTCTGCCAAAAATTCACAATGCTTTCAATTACAGTAGTTTTGGAGAAATGTGATTTCCGTGAAGCAAGGAAATCCCGGAAGGTACTTTCTGCGCTAATTACCATTTGTGTATACCCTGTCCTTCAAAACTAGCAGATGCATATGTATATATTAGCTTTATTGTGCTTAGTCCAGGAAATATGAAGGTTTGGGATTACTTCAAACTTCAGTTTCAGTTTTATAATTTTTGCCATGTGGGTTTTGGCTTTGTGCGCAAGCAAAGAATACCCTTCCTTTTGATCATAGATGATTGATTTTTATCAAAATACCCCTGCAGTTTGGCAGTTTATTTACTGTATGAGACAGCAGTAATAACTTCACCAGGATGAAAGAACTTGTGCAACATCCGGTACTGTCCATCACAACACTAAGAGCAAAATCTTGCTTGGCATCAAGTTTGGTTCTGAAAAGTGTTTGAGATTTCTCCAACGTCTAGCTACTGGTGACTTTGCTTGCACTAGTCATAAAAATCCACTTCTTAATACACTGCAAGGTTTTCGAGAAGGGGACTGTGGTTTAAGCATAAGTCTAGTCGTTTGCTGTTTGTGTTGCTCCACCAATTCAAGCAAGTATCTATTTGTCCTCTTTCTTTTAAAAGTCTCTGTTTTTTTGAAAATAGACAAAAATGATGAAAATGTAGAAATTGAGCTATCGGGCAATTTTCCTGATGGTGGTGTACGAAGATTCTTATAAAAGTGCATTTAAGTCGTTATCACATACCCTTTTCCTGCATCCTCTGCCTTCCTTACCTTGGAGATTGTGGCCACTGGCACGAAATTTTCCAAAACATTGACGCACAATATGTACATATGTAAGTACGTCTACGACCCATATGCTCATCGCATGATACGATTTTTCAGCAGCATGTCCTAGTTTGAACTCACGCACAAGATGACACGTAAATTGCGGTATTCCATCATGTTACACAGATAACTGAAACACGCCCTATGACACCTACAGCGTTGTTGCAAATGGCTTGAGACTTCCTGTTATTGATACTTTTAACGGGTATTACTCACAGTTGCATTGGTTTAGTTTATTCCGGTATATTTCGGCATGCATTCGTACTAGTAACATTATTATTAACCATACATACTATATTTACGTACTTTCGGCAGAAATGCGCACTCGTATACTCGTCATGTCTGTGCTTACACGCGAACTTGCGACGCCCGTTCATACTTGTGTATTGAATATCAACCTACCTAAACCAGTATGCGGAGCTGTCAGAGCAGCACCGTCGTTATTTAAGAATAAGTCAAGCTTGCGTTAATTCTTAAAAAACAGAAATTTTGTTATTTAGGTTTTCATATTTTGTACGTTTCTCAGAACGTTGCCTACGGAACTAAACTAAATGTGTTACCAAACAAAACATCTGCCTTATCTTCGTATCTCTTGAGACCTGCTCGTGTGATAGGCAGCTGCACCCAAACTGTGGGCGAACATGTGCTTCCGAAAATAACCGAGTTTTTTCTTTGGTGTTGTATTTAAAATATATCACCGTGCAATCTGAGGAAGGTCAACTTTCTCAGTACGTGTGGCTAATGTGTGAGATATGGATTTTCCTGTTATAGATAGGGCTATAATGAAAAATAACCATTAGTGTTACGTCTCGAGGAAAAAAAGCATATCAAAATCTATTCATGCTGAATCACTAATAAAATAAATACCTGACCCTCCGAAAGTCTGTTATATGAGTAACACTATATTGAGTAACGCAATAGGTTTTTCGTGATAACTGCCCTGAGTTACTATAGTACATTATGTGTTGGGTAAATTAGTTGTAAGCTATATACATAACGCTGGAGTAAACTTGTAAAAATATATTGACTGACATAATAATAAGGACACCAAAAAGGGAATTACCCTTAAGAAGCTAAATTTGTTACAAATCACCAAAATAGATAATATTGCAACGAATTAAAGTTTAGCTGCGACGGACCCCATATAACTCCCGCCAGGACGCACTAGCACCGCTACATAACATATGAACGACTTTAGGACGATGTTGCTGTTCCATACTCACATCGTTTCACCCTCATCGGCTCTCAAGACCTCGATGTTAAGAGCCGCCCAAATCTCTTCACTCCGCGGCACTCACGCGCTTCGCTCGATGTCGCCGAACACACACACGTCCGCAGCAGTCTGTCTCACCTCCCACATCCGCTGACGGCATTCTACTTCGTTTCCCGCTCT
>NQII01006135.1:99077-134523 GCA_002778355.1 Clitarchus hookeri
AAAAAACACACACAGAGAAAGTGAGGAATGACACCCGCCCTATTCGCGTAATGAAGTGCAGGGTATTTATTTTTACTCGCACTTAGAAATTTCCATTCTTCTATACCCCTTCTTTGCTCTATTATATTTATAATTTCTATAAATTGCCTCGTATTAAGAACATCAAAAATATAATATTAGTTGGATATTCGGCAAGCAATCCGGTTCTGAGTGGGGCCGGTAAATGCGAATTGTCTAGGCGGTGGTTTCGTCGAACGTTCACGTGCTGAAATGTAGCGGATAGCATAGTTGCCACCTCTGTTTGGAATCGAAAGCTCTCTGGAGGCAGTGATGCGCTGAGAAATGAGACTGTTCTCTCTGAACGAGAGCGTCTTTTTTTTTTTTTTATAAAAGCAGTAGATGATGCGTTTAGTGTACTATTAGTGTTTTTTTTTTTCGAAATTGGTACATGGAGTGGATAAAACTTAATGAAAGGAAAATGTCACTGCATTATAATAAATAATAAAAACAGTCACCAGAGTTCAAAATAAAGAAACTGAAACAGAACAAATTTGAAGTTTATAGTCCAAATATATATTTGGGTGGCTCTTAACACTTAGTATTACAAGACACGATCAGTCACTTTAAAGGAACTTTGATTTTTGTGTTATTAATGGAAATCATGGCTATGTTTAGTAACTAGCGGTATAAAATATTAATTTTGAAAAAATTTTCACAGGTTCATAAAAATACGGTTTTGCTTTTACAGTATATACAACTAATTAATTACATTTAAAGATGAGGGGTTAATTCCAGTGATCCAGTGCAAAACCACGATTGCGAAAACAGTTTAAAAATATGGCGTTTGACAATACCTAATTATGGTTCCACGAAATGAAAATTAAATTGTTTCTTTTAATGTATAAATTGTTATGATACTAATAAAGAAACAATATTTCAAATATGAAAAATATTCTCTTCTTTGCATTTACCTAACAGCAGGGAAATATTTTTAAATTCATGCAAATTTAATTAGGAGCATACAAAGAAGTTTTCAAGTCGGTTTTGGAAATATGGGGGAAGAAAGAAGGATAGGTAATTTTTTTATTTGTGTGACCTAAATTAAACTCGCATCGTGCATAGTCAATTTTTGGAATTTTATTAACACTGTGTTTTTTTCTCATGTGAGTTTATGTTTGCTGGAACCGAAACACCACGGGGAAAAATACCGGTGGCTTGATCGAAACTCACTGCACGCGAGCAGTGCTAAAAACCATTCAACACGTTCAGCGGAACGCCCTGCCTGTCTGTAAAGATGCCGCCGCGGGCTTCATCTCAGCTATTGGCACCCGCCGAACGCTCTGCTCCCCTTCCACCGTATCAGCGGGGGGTCTTCCATTCCCTCGCCCCTGCACACATCACAGCCGCCGCCTCTCTCGCGGACTGCGCATGAATGTAAATTGATCAAAATGTTGGCGCGGGTGCATATTTTACTGTCCCGTCCGTCGCCGACGATGGGCTATTCATCTGGATGATTTGCGCGTGCCGCGCGTCGGATAGGCGGCCCGAAACCCGGGTTGCGGCGCGGGGGTGGTCTCGCCGGAGGTTTTCGGGAAACTGCGGCGTGTAAAAGAGGGGCGTGAAAAGGGGTTGCGGAGGGGAGGGTGAGTGTGGAGAGAGGACTCGTGACACTCGTTTTGCAATGATGATGAATTTCACCAAGGGACGGGCATGGGTGTGGGTTGGTGGTGATGTACCGGGCATCAGTCAGCACCACAAGCCGGGCCCCGGTAGCTGTCCTAGTGCCAGCCCCGCGCTCGTGACCCACGCCATACAGCCGACACTGTAATTTTTTTTTATAAAGGGTGTGAGAACAGGGGTGTGTAGGGGATGTGCACCCTTGTCCCGCTGGTCCTCCGGCTCCCCTCCCCGACTACACGCCCCTTCATCCCTTGTCTCGCCGATGTGACGGACATATTGCGGGGGTTGAAGTGCGGGCAATAACAGCCCGACAGACGGACATCCCCCGACGCGTGAAGAGCTTTCTGTACTTTTTTTTTACACACCCCTCCTCCAGCCCAAAAAATAACTTCTGCGGTGAGTAACGCACCGCACTTTATGGCCCTCGTACCTACACGAGGTACAGCGACCAAGCAGACAGCAGAGACATAAATACATTATACCGAGGGAGAACCGTGTGCTGCTCAGCTCAAGAGTACACACACAGCCTGCCTCTTTAAAAAAAAATGTAACGGCATATAAATTTACCAATGTTTATCTACGATTCATGACTACTGCGTCTGACCATATTTTTTNCGAGGGAGAACCGTGTGCTGCTCAGCTCAAGAGTACACACACAGCCTGCCTCTTTAAAAAAAAAATGTAACGGCATATAAATTTACCAATGTTTATCTGCGATTCATGACTACTGCGTCTGACCATATTTTTTACCTTGCGTACGAGTTGTCAACAGTTTCCCAAATCGAAATACCAAACGCTGTGACTTAAAGGCATACGCATTTCGAAATAAATGGGAAACAGCAAAAAAAAGCACACATTTAAAATATGGCCTTATTACATAGTTATATATTACTTTACTGTATCCTTAGAGCACATTTAAACAGTCTGTAAATTACAAGAGCCATGTGTCAAATTTGCCTCCCTGATCTGTGCAAAGGTAGATATCAGATTGTAATTACAAAGGTGATGATAGATTCGGCGCGTCGGGTGTCAATTTTACTGTCTTTGCTCGAGCATGCTGAATAAAATTAAATTAATAATGTTTTTGTGATTTCCATGATGAATAGAGAAACGGGATGACTTTACACATTTCTGTTGTAGGCAGAGCATGGTCCATTATGATACTAGGTTTCCCTCGCCCCATCATTTTCTATCTCATCCTCTCCCTCACCCAGTCAGCTACGTTTTGAGAGAAAGCTTTACTTAAGTGTTAACATTATTTGATGTTAGTCTGATAAGAAAGAAGAAAAGTTTTCGGTTGAATATACAAATTGAGTTTTACTAAAGAGAAATTGAAGCGTAATTTTATGTATACAGTAGTTTATTCACGGATTCTTCACACTTTTTTAATATAACTTTTGGAAAATCACTCCATNATTCTTCACACTTTTTTAATATAACTTTTGGAAAATCACTCCATGTATAACTTTTTAGTTGTTTCCTAAATGTGTCTTTTATCAGAAGCGTTTTATACTTGAGTTTACATAAAGGTGCCTTATTGTGTGTTACATTAAAATTTACCTACATTTTATATATATTATAATATTTCGTCTATAATTAATATGAATAAACAGGGCGAAAATAGTTGTTTTGCAATACCTAGTTCTTATGCAAAACATTTCTACACAAAGTGCACCTGAATGCTGTGCTTAGTCCCTTTGGTATAATATTCTATAGTTGACTAAGATTTGTTTGCAACAGGTGGATGAATATTCTGGAAGAAGAACATAAGCAGGGCTTCCGAAATGTGTGAAATAACTGTGAATGGACCATAAACAAATGCATTCACGATTTATACAAGAAGCTAGGCAAAGTTGTGGGTGGTACGTTCTACAAGAGAATGCTTCTAATGGACTA
Source organism: Clitarchus hookeri (assembly GCA_002778355.1). Classification (NCBI taxonomy): domain Eukaryota; kingdom Metazoa; phylum Arthropoda; class Insecta; order Phasmatodea; family Phasmatidae; genus Clitarchus; species Clitarchus hookeri. The sequence goes on from NQII01006135.1 coordinate 102,654, forward strand.
GAATGTCGTGCAACCCCTAAGCAGGTGTCAGAGGAGTTTTGCCCACCGCAATTTCCGTACCAGGGTTAGTTTGTAGCAGACACTTGTTCGAGGGAATAATTGGGCAGCGGTAGGGAATTCTTGTACTGTACATCGAAGAGTTGTCCTTCATTGCGGTAAGCTACGGATATCATATTTGAACATGAACTATGTTGATCATGATCTGTGCAGTCAGAACGTCCGCATNAAACAGCAAAAAAAAGCACACATTTAAAATATGGCCTTATTACATAGTTATATATTACTTTACTGTATCCTTAGAGCACATTTAAACAGTCTGTAAATTACAAGAGCCATGTGTCAAATTTGCCTCCCTGATCTGTGCAAAGGTAGATATCAGATTGTAATTACAAAGGTGATGATAGATTCGGNATGTGTCAAATTTGCCTCCCTGATCTGTGCAAAGGTAGATATCAGATTGTAATTACAAAGGTGATGATAGATTCGCCGCGTCGGGTGTCAATTTTACTGTCTTTGCTCGAGCATGCTGAATAAAATTAAATTAATAATGTTTTTGTGATTTCCATGATGAATAGAGAAACGGGATGACTTTACACATTTCTGTTGTAGGCAGAGCATGGTCCATTATGATACTAGGTTTCCCTCGCCCCATCATTTTCTATCTCATCCTCTCCCTCACCCAGTCAGCTACGTTTTGAGAGGAAGCTTTACTTAAGTGTTAACATTATTTGATGTTAGTCTGATAAGAAAGAAGAAAAGTTTTCGGTTGAATATACAAATTGAGTTTTACTAAAGAGAAATTGAAGCGTAATTTTATGTATACAGTAGTTTATTCACGGTTTCTTCACACTTTTTTAATATAACTTTTGGAAAATCACTCCATGTATAACTTTTTAGTTGTTTCCTAAATGTGTCTTTTATCAGAAGCGTTTTATACTTGAGTTTACATAAAGGTGCCTTATTGTGTGTTACATTAAAATTTACCTACGTTTTATATATATATTATAATATTTCGTCTATAATTAATATGAATAAACAGGGCGAAAATAGTTGTTTTGCAATACCTAGTTCTTATGCAAAACATTTCTACACAAAGTGCACCTGAATGCTGTGCTTAGTCCCTTTGGCATAATATTCTATAGTTGACTAAGATTTGTTTGCAAGAGGTGGATGAATATTCTGGAAGAAGAACATAAGCAGGGCTTCAGAAATGTGTGAAATAACTGTGAATGGACCATAAACAAATGCATTCACGATTTATACAAGAAGCTAGGCAAAGTTGTGGGTGGTACGTTCTACAAGAGAATGCCTCTAATGGACTAGAATGTCGTGCAACCCCTTAGGCAGGTGTCAGAGGAGTTTTGCCCACCGCAATTTCCGTACCAGGGTTAGTTTGTAGCAGACACTTGTTCGAGGGAATAATTGGGCAGCGGTAGGGAGTTCTTGTACTGTACATCGAAGAGTTGTCCTTTATTGCGGTAAGCTACGGATATCATATTTGAACATGAACTATGTTGATCATGATCTGTGCAGTCAGAACGTCCGCATCGTCTTCTTCGAAGCAAGGCTATCGATGCCGTTTGCGGTCGCCGTTCAAGAACTTGTATGTTTGTTTAGTATTTGTAATTTCTAGGCGTGTGCTATTTTTATATTGGAGGGTGACTACTGCATTTATATACCGTGGTGTCCGCAGGTAATCCTCAACTACTCCCTCTTTGGTAGGTTCGAGAATGTTGTGGATAAAGTACTCACGTTTATCAGAGCGTGTTTATTTTCCGTGAGAGTAGAGTTCGTGTCCGACTGTTGCACATGCAGGACTTGTGCTGTGAGACATTAGTTTAAGCGTTCCGCAGGCCACTTGCTGAGGGCAGCATTAAGTGGGAAGCCCAAATGTACGCGATCGTGGGTGACATAGCAGTTGAATTTATGTACGTGGCCAGCTAGGTTAGTTTTTTTTTTTTGTGCTACGTCCTGGATTTTTTTTTAACGCGCATAATTTTTGAGTGGGCTGCAGGTTCTTCTGCTAATGCAGGAATATGCATAGCTGCTGTAAGTATGAGTGCAAATTTTATTTATGGATTCAGTAATACAATGGTATAATTTTCTCCATCAGCAGAATTTTATTGTTTACCATAGTTCCTTAGTGCAATATTTTACGTTTACTGTTGAGATAGAACCAGTGGCCACCACTGCTAGAAAAAATTTATTGCTAAGCTAAATTTTTTAAAATTAAACAAAATTAAATTATACAAGAAGGTTTTATGATTAAAGTAAAATATGATCGCAATAATACGAACAGTAAAAATATGTACCACTGCATTGACATGATAAAGTTATACATTTTAAATCAACCGAAGTTGTTGACGTAGTAANGAAGGTTTTATTATTAAAGTAAAATATGATCGCAATAATACGAACAGTAAAAATATGTACCACTGCATTGACATGATAAAGTTATAAATTTAAAATCAACCGAAGTTGTTGACGTAGTTATTAATAGACCTGGAAAATTATGATTATTATCTTGTAATGCCCAAGGTATAGTAAAGAAGACGGCAAACACCAGTAAAACATAGTCGACCAGAAGCGCAAAATTTCGTTCGGCCGCAAGATTGCGTTACATTGACTCTCAGACGAGTGTGTGGAGCAGTAAATGAACTGTGGCTATATCATTAATCGATATGAGTCCCAAAAGTACACTGTAACTGACGTAGCTGATGCTACGGCGAACTTTCAGATACATTTCTCTTCGATCAGACGTATTGCTCTCTCCAGGATGTAAACCCGTAACCTGCAAAACTGTTTTTACCCTACGACAGTATTTAAAATAAACTTCTTAGATGCAAAATTTTTTTACTTGGCGTCCATTACGAAACGATTTTGACAAATCTGACCGCTCACATATCCATGTTATCGTTGACAGTTTCAGCTTTTTTGTTAGTGTCCTATTCTGAAATGTGATGTAAAACACTGCATTGTTTAAATTTGAAAGTTATTGACTAACTAATAATGCTTACAACGCCTACAAGCTGATATAATCTTTCTCTGGCATTACATTTGCATTAAAGAAATAGGACGGTATAACCGACCATCGTTTGAGAATGCGTGATAAATATCTTCAAACCTTAAGATAAGAGAAAAAGATCTACACATATAAATATTTTAACAAAATTACAGCTGAATTTTTTTATAAAGTTTTCCTTTTATCATTTTTTTATGTATCCGAAATAATGCCACAGTTTTAGTGCAAAAAAAATTTTTATTTTGCTTTTTATTTTCGCCAATACACGGCCATCGACGATGTATTTTTGTACTAACATCAACAGAAAAGGGGATAAGTTAAACCACACCGCTTCTGTCAAATTCATTTCCGCCCTTATAACCTCCACACATAATTTGCATGTGATCGCGATAGAAATAATAAATGCGGTGATCCAGGTTTATGTGACATCGATAAGTGAATAAAATGTTCTTCAGCCGAGCGCGTTAGAAAACCTAATAATATTTTTCGAGTGTTTACAAGATCATAAACACGCAACGAAATCCGTTCTTATTTATTACATGGTTCGCTTCTCTTTGAAATGTTGTGTTTATTCATTTCAACTAATTGAATATTTAACGTATTTTCCATTGCTGCAAAACCGGTTTAAACTTTGTATGAACGTATACAAAATATAATCTACATGAGTTAATATCTAAAATATAATTAACAGATCCATCTTTAATAACAAATATATACAAACGTGTAAACCATTGAGATTCTTCTTATGCAAGCACTGTCCCTTCGTAGGCTGGCATCTTTTCTAACAGTTACATAGGAGCAACGTACTCTATTCGAACTCATAGCTGTCCATTACGGCACAGTGTAATGGCGTCCCAACACGCCGCATCTGTTTACATCTCGGCTGACACTAGGAAGTAATTTCTCTTAAGAGCGTCGGCGAGCCATATGTACATCTTTGCCTTTTCGAATCACTGTCTTAATTTATCTCCTGTAGTGTCNTCTTAAGAGCGTCGGCGAGCCATATGTACATCTTTGCCTTTTCGAATCACTGTCTTAATTTATCTCCTGTAGTGTCAAACTGCAGCTGAGATGTGTAATGCAGCCATAAACAAACTGTGAGTGCGTTACCTCCTGCGTGAGATGTAATCATTATTCAGAGACAACTGCGTAGTCCGTTGATGTACGTCATTATTCAGAATGTCTTCTGCACTTCCGGCTCCATAAGTTGTCTACTCAGGCAGTTATGTTTTGACTAGTAGTGTATGGTTCTCATATTATTTTCCGGCATATTGGAGTAATTTCCCGCGTTATTTTTTAGCGTGCTTGAAAANAGTAGTGTATGGTTCTCATATTATTTTCCGGCATATTGGAGTAATTTCCCGCGTTATTTTTTAGCGTGCTTGAAAATTTTATGAGTACTAGTTTCCCAGCTTCATGTCTGTTTTGACACAATATGTGGCTAACTGCTGCCTGCAAAGACTTGTATAGCGTTTCGGCCTCCATGGATGAGGGCTCTATGGTAGGTAGTTGGGCTTAATGTCTCGTTTACAGCGCGGCCATTAGAGACTGAGCAATTTGCTCAGAGAAGAGGAATTGGGGAAGGAATGGGAAGGTATCAACCATGGCCTTTGTTAAGAACCCGTCCCAGAACTCGCCTGGAGTGATTTCGGGAAACCATGTAGTACCGAAATCAGGATGTCCGGACCGGGAATTGAACCCGGGTTCTCCCGAATGCGAGTCCAGTGCGTCAGGACCACTGCGCCTCTCCGCTCGGTACGAGGGCTCGAGATAAACTCCATAGACGCTTCGTCCTTAGCCAAACAAACAGTTCTCCTGCCCTAGGTTTGTGTTTTANAGGGCTCGAGATAAACTCCATAGACGCTTCGTCCTTAGCCAAACAAACAGTTCTCCTGCCCTAGGTTTGTGTTTTATGGCACTCAAGTGCACCTTCAGTGAGACTCCTTCCTCAGACTCCTTATTCGTTTTGAAATACCTTTCAATTTGTAATGTTTGTCTAGAGTAGTACCGAAAGTGTGTCATCGTTCACTACGTCACTTCTCTCTCAAGACCTCATTGTTAAGAGCAGCCAAATTTCTCAACTACGTCACCTATCACCGAGAGATGGTAATCCTCCATTTATTCTCCAACATGGTTAGTTAAACACTACCACCATTATTTAAAACAATCTGACGTAGCATTAAAGTTAAGTGAAACTCGAGGATGGCCAAATCCAATAAGCGCCTGGTGTTTTCTTTCCATGGCACTCAGGAACGCCCATACAGATAGGAAGTAGACGGGGGCTTGTTTTTTTCCCCTTACAGAAAAATCACGTTTGGTATTTGACAAATTATTTTGACAACTGTCTTTTGAAATAACGTGCAGTTGGTTATTGGTTATCCGTAAACTTAATTTCTGAAAACGTTCAAGTACCCTAGCAAATAAAATTAATTTTGTACAACAAAAAAAAAAAAATTATTTAGCAGCCCTACTCTCTTGGCATGCCCCTCCTTCCCCGAACCACATAGTCTTTAAAAAACGAGTGCTCTTTGAAATAACACTGGTAAATTTTATACTAAGTACACTTTGTTGTTTATTAGGTNAGTCTTTAAAAAACGAGTGCTCTTTGAAATAACACTGGTAAATTTTATACTAAGTACACTTTGTTGTTTATTAGGTCATGGTGTTAGATTTATTATTATTCCTACCTCCCTTTATATACATTGGCGTCACAACAGCAACGAAATCTTAAACGATCGGTCAGCAGGTAGCTGAAGTTCTCTCATGGTAGTTTAGGATAGTCTATATTACTTCTGATTCTTGAATGACGGCAGTATTCAGACGACGTATTGCATAAGTTACAAGTGGCAAAAGCAAGATATCGCTGATCCAATGTTTCGCTTCCTAAATACTTGAAGGACATTCAATAAGTCATAGTACGCAGTAAAACGTCATACATTAAAAATTCAAGTAGATAAATATCCCAACACTGGGAACGAGCCTGCGATCTTCCGTCGACGTAAAAGCGCTGTGTATACGCTAGTTGATCACTTCTCCATGCTGGTATTACTCGACCGCGACAAGCGTGCAGCCGGCGAGGGGAATGGCACCAGCGCTAGCAGCAGGTAGTGGCAGGGGCGCGCGAGGGGTGACCTTGCGAGCAGGAGAACCACGCCCGTTGTAACTGTCGCACGTACACTAACCTGCATCAATGTATGCAAAAGTATCGCGCACACTGCAGCTGTTCATTAGCGATACAAAAAGTCGTAAGCTAATGATATACACTGAAGAACCAAAAAAACTGGTACACCTGCCTAATATCGTGTAAGGCCTNCAAAAAGTCGTAAGCTAATGATATACACTGAAGAACCAAAAAAACTGGTACACCTGCCTAATATCGTGTAAGGCCCCCGCGACCACGCAGAAGTGCCTCAATACGACGTGGCATGGACTCGACTAATGTCTGAAGGTATGCAGGGGGCAATTCATACCATGAATCCTGCAGGGCAGTCCACAAATCCATTGGAGTGCGAGGCGGTGGAAATCTCTTCTGAACCGCACGTTGCAAGGCATCCCAGATTTGCTCAATAATGTTCANAATCCTGCAGGGCAGTCCACAAATCCATTGGAGTGCGAGGCGGTGGAAATCTCTTCTGAACCGCACGTTGCAAGGCATCCCAGATTTGCTCAATAATGTTCATATCTGGTGTTTCAGGTGGCCAATGGAAGTGTCTAAAGTCAGGAGAGTGTTCCTGGAGCCACTCGGTAGCAACTCTCGGCGTGTGGGGTGTCGCATTTTCCTGCTGGAATTGTCCACGTCCGTCGGAATGCACAATGGATAAGAATGGGTGTTGGTGATCGGACAGGATTCTTACGTATGTCACTTGTCAGAGACGTATCTAGACGCCAACTGCACACGACCCATACCGTGACAGAGCTTCCACCAGCTTGAACGGTCCCCTGTTGACATATAGGGTCCATGGATTCATGAGGATGTCTCCATACCCGTACACGTCCATCCGCCCGATACAATTGGGAACGAGATTCGTCAGACCAGGCAACGTGTTTCCAGTCATCAACAGTTCAATGGCGGTGTTGGCGGGCCCAGGCGAGGCGTAAAGCTTTGTGTCGTGCAGTCAGCAACTGTACGCAAGTGGGCCTTCTGCTGCGAAAGTCCATATAAATTATGGTCGGTTGAATAGTTCGCACGCTGGCACTTGTTGATGCCCCAGCATTGAAATCTGCACCAATTTGAAAAAGGGTTGCACTTCTGTCACGTTTAATGATTCTCGTCAGTCGTCATTTGTCCTGTTTATTCACGATCTTTTTCCGGCCGCAGCGATGTCGAAGATTTGATGTTTTACAAGATTCTCGATATTCACGGTAAACTCGTGAAATGGTCGTACGCGAAAATCAAAATTTTATCGCTATCTCGGAGATGCTACGTCCCATCTCTCGTGCACCGACTGTAACACTACGTTCAACCGACCGCATCGCCTTACTCTGATTGTTTCCATGCCTCTGTTATTTGTATACGCAAACCTATACTTGTTTTTTTGGCTCTCCAATATATATATATATATATATATATATATATATATATATATATACACACGTATATACACACAGGTGCACATATGTATGCACAAAAATAAAATAAAATTTACTTCATTTTGGATGCTTGCTCATTGTGTCTCATTCGTCTTAAATACCCGCTTCTCCAGGCGAGAATGTCATTTCTTTCCATTGGAGCCTTTTTTTTTTTTTTGTATTGGCACTTTTTGAAGCGAAATCCCAATTTCTTAAGGAAGTTGTCGCAAAATCTTCCCGTATCCAGGAAAATCTATCTTTAGTTTTTAAACCATGTAATAACGTAATTTTAATAATTAACCGGGTAATTGATTAAGTTTCTTTTGTTTTGCGAGGCGTTGTAATATTTTATCAGGATTCGTAGTTATGGCCATGAAAGAATGTTTATCGGGCCTACGTTTTCCTTTTAAGAAATCATAGTTATTTTTTTTGTGTCAGCATTTGTAGATAGGAGCTTTTACAACTTCAGTAGACATTTTTTCCTACCAGAAGGTTCTAGAATTTTTTAATTTTTTTACTACGACGCAGTTCGGCTTGGCGTGGGGAGTGGTTGCGACGGAGGTCGCACAGGTTTTCGAAGGGATTCCGTCTCACCCCATGCCCTTATTTGGTCACGTTTTTGGCACCCTGGGGCGAGGAGTGGGGGTAGGTACGGGGTGACATCAACCCCGAGTGCCTACCGCCCGAAACAGAATAGGACCAGCACTGAAAGGAGACGCATCGAGCGTGGCAAACATAGCTCACACTGGCAAGCACCAACGACCACTAAATCTAAATTTTAATTTCAATTATTTTTCGGCTTACAACTTTATTCTGCAAAATTCTTTCCGCCGGTGTGGGAGGTCGCTAGGGATACAGGAGGGAACCGACGTCCAACCTGCCTTCATAATTTTCTCTTGCGATGTAAGTTTTGAATGACGTGAATAACAAGTAAACTACTGTGGCACTGCTCTTTATTGGTTTGTCTGGTGAAACTGACTGTTCGTGACTCTGCATACTTGAAGCTTGTGTGTGAACTGTTCCATTTGAATGTTAAATATAAGTAAAGAGTAACTAAACCCAGACTTGAATTTATTTTAATTTTATATGGTTCCTTTTAAGTTTCATGTCTCTACCGACTAAGTAAAACCGAGCTGTGATTTCCAGTCGCCAATTCTGACGACTGCGACGTACAACCGTTAGGAATTTATTTATCGTAGGGACTTCTCCTTTATCCGTATAAAACTTATGTACAGTATGTCGAATTACACCAAGATGAAAATCATATTAACAGTTCTTTTTAAAATTGTTCACCCTTTTTTCCCAGGTGTATGCAGTTTTTCACCACTCACATCAGCTTGTTTTCCTTCTTTTCGAATTTTTCATACAGTTCGTTCCGATTTACCTGTTGCAGCTGCTTCATGTTTATTGGCATGGAATATCTGATAAATAAGTTGTTAAGATACTTTTACCTTATCACAAAAATATGTAAACACATTCCTTATGACTTCTCTGCACTGACTGAGTAAAGTTTTATTACTTGACTTACTAGTTGATGTCATTAATAAACACGTAATAACACTGCCACTTTTATTACACACCTTGTACATATCATTCGTGCGTGCATAAACACTTCCATCAATCGCGGGCGTACGAACACGGTAAATACTGCGGCACGAATTATGGCCAGTGTTACACTACCCGCCCGCAGCTGAGAGCGTTCTTCCCCTCTAACACTGGTTGTGAAATACAAGGGCGCAGAGGGAGGGGGACGTCGTTTTGTAGTTCGCATATTTTCCGGCTGCACACTTGTCGCGGTCGAGTAGGGAAATCAGGAATCGATATTGCACAACACTTCCCCAACAAACTTCCTCACTTTCTTGTTTTCAATAAGATCTGATATTCGGCAGTTTAATTACTCTGTGAAAAGTGTATAAGGGAAATACATACCCAATGGGGGGTTTGTGCGGCTTGTAAGACGCCTCTCTAGTTGCACGTGGTTGTCATTTTAAGCAGCTGAGTCAATCTTAATTTTTATAATCAATGGAATATGTGGATGAAAATATTTTTTTGGCACAGAAATGAAAGTCTATATAGTGTTGCCAATTTATAGATTTGACTATTGAAACGTAAACGTGGTCGTTGCAAATAGTCAAAAGACGGCAAAAATCGTTGAAAGTAGTCTTCTGTTTACGATATTTATTCTTCTGTAAAACCGCGTTATAAACTTTAGTGCCACAGATAGCTGTATTTAAACTGTATAGTCACCGCTTAAATTGTTGAGGATATAGAACACTCGCGAAGCTTGTTAATGCTGCTTTCCATCGCCATCGCAATGCTTCCTTACGGCCGGATGTCGACTTGAGGCGCTTTAAATGTTTTACTAGAGTGGTTCCATAACTAGGTCTTGAGCGCCGGTGAGGGCGAAATGAGGTAAAGATGGGACAGTGGTGGAATATAATAGCGGTGGAAAACGGGAATACTCCGAGAAAACCCGCCAGCCAACGGCAACATCTGCCACGTACCCCACATACGAAGGTCTGGGTGAAGTAGAACACAGCTCGAAGTTCTTTGGAAGAATGTAACTTTCATTAGCCTGATCACGTTCTTTCTAAAATCCAGATCTGCAGGAATGAAGGCACCGCGGGGTCAAATGCAGTGGTCAGATACTCTCATCCCACCAATGCGGGGTCACTCTGGGTTTTCTCGGTGCTATCCCGTTTCTCCAGCCCTTGCATTAATGCCGTTTCCACAGTCCTTGCATTCAGACGCTGCTCCATACTCACTTCGCTTCACCCTCATCGGCTCTCAAGACTTCGATCTTAAGAGCCACCCAAATCTCCCCCTCTCCCCACCACAAGAATGCATTAGTATAAAACTGAAACCATTCGAGTAATGTGTGCTAAACACGTCTTATTTTCCGCTTCTTTAAAATGTGAAGTGCAACCGAAACAATGATATAAACTGGACTACATTGTCTATCGAAATAATTAATATGATTTTTCATTTAATAATATTTTTCATTTAATAATAATTTCATTATGGTGAGCGATGTTACATACACGGGAAAAAAGGGAACAAATATTGAAATCTCAAAATCTTAAGATAATTTCAATTGTTTAAATGTCAGTTTGTCTGGTTATGCACATAAAGAAAGGCCTGCTAATGAAAATGTCGTTGTAAAGTGGTTTATGTAAAATCAGCTTTTACGCTTATATGTTTGGCTCAGTGAAATAGATGGCCTAGGTAAACGAGTTTTTATCAGGAAAGGTAAACGATTTTTACGTACAGTTAGCACTTGTTACATTTGTCCTGTTTGTAAAATTAAAACATAAAATAATTAGTGGAAACGGCTAGAAACCGTATAGTTATGAACAGTATGCATAAAACTTACTTCAGCTGTTCTGTTTAGAGGGATAAAATGTAAAGTAACATTTGCAGTTCAATGTGCCAGTTTCCATCTTATGTGATAACAATCAACAATTTCAGTTATTATTTTTTAAGATATCAGCAAACACCGAAAGCATGCTGCTTGGCATGGCTTGAACCGGTTAAAATTTTTTAGTAGGATTTCGTTTCAGATGGTGATATACTTATCGCCTCCCAGTGCTGAAAAATTTTTACTTTTACCGTTTGGGCCTCCTGCACTTCTTAAGTCTGTTCACGGTGAAAAGCCATTATATATATATATATATATGTATGTATGTGTGTGTGCGTGTGTGTGTTTGGGTGTGTGACGACTTCATAAACACCACGTATAGTTAGAAGCCACAGAATATAGTATACAAAGTGTTTCTAAAACATGGGGACAAACATCGGCAGGCAATTTCTTACCAAAATATAACGAGAAAATGTAGTATTACTTATCCCCGAAAGTGATTATTTAGAAAGCTATCCATCTCCAAAATTTGAGTTTTAAAATCCGTTTAGTTGAAAATATTAAAAACTACTTGTGATTAAGTAACCATTCTGTTAATGGTGATTGCTATAAGGAGATATTATACCTCCAAAAACGTGGACGGTAATTTGATTCCCCTTCCTGTTGTAAATGGCTGTTGGCACCCTATGTTTGCATCGAACTTTGTAACACCACGTTCTAAGCAATTTTTTAGAAACAACCTATGAATCAGCAAAACAGAAAAGGTCGTCTTGTCGGAACACTCTCAGGTGAAACGATCGTGTCATAATTCGTGTTGAACATTCAAAAGAGAACGTGTGTGGCATACCAGGTAAGCAAACCACAATGCATAGCTCCGTTACAAATCACTTGACAAGAAAATTGTTACTGACATCTAATTTTTATACTTTCGTCAGGAATACACTGCCAAAGTTTGTCCCAGTGTTTTAGAAAAACGTATTTTTTGCCTTAATAAAATACCTTTCCTGTGTAAGACTTGTGTTTGGCCTGAGATAGTTATTTTGAGATTCCGGCAAAGCTTTCAATAGGCCCCGCTACTCTGAATGCGCGTGTTCACAGATCCTACATCTCAGGATATCGCGTTGTGTGCAGCTTACTTTCAAACATTACTCGAAAAACTTCTTCCGAACCACTGCAACAGTAATGGTAGCGAAAAAATACGTGCCTTCGTTTTAACACATTAATAATACTGTTTTGGCTAGCTCTGTTTGGCTGAGTGTCAAAAGTTTTTGTTTCTGTTCTGTTCTGAACTGGGATTTAAAAAGTCTACAAGTCGCATCGTGATTGTTTGCTAAATGAGAAGGTGTAACCGATCGAACACAAAACGGGTGAAAATTTTTCATAAAACATCGTATAACAATGTAAGAAGTCTCAGTCATTATTTACTTTGTTTTTGTCGTGATCGTTAGTATACTTTGTTACTTTACTATAAGATATAAATAATATTTCTTTGTGCTGAGCATAAAATTTAGTTGTTTTTCAAATGTAAATTAAAACAATATTTTAAATGATGTTAATGCAAACTTAAAATAATTGGATCACTTAGCATTTCAAGTATAACGCTTCCTGTACTAGTGTTCATAAATTTACATTCATTGGTACATTTTCGTAAAATTCTGTAAACGAATCTAACCTGTTTAAATGATACCAATTAAAAATAAAAATTTGGGATTTAATAAAATATTTTTAAAATACCTTAATACCGTGTCTCTCAAATACATTCCTAAGCGTAATTGTTTTTAATTTCTTAATTTTCATCTGCCAGTGAAGCTTAGCTGCGCAATTTATGAGTCAGCATTGATTTTGCTTAAATTCAGTGATGAAGTTTTTTTTATCTTTATATCGACGGTTACTAGAAGTTAACATTAAATCGGTATTTATGAGTATACTGCTCCAGTTTTCCCACTGTGCTCCTACCGTTGTAGAACTCGTACCGGATTATACTCAACTCTCTGGAAACAGCCCCGAATTTACTGGCAGTTATTTCACAGGCCTTGATTCATGTTGTACCCACGCACTTCGGTTTTGCGAGCATATTCGTCTTCCATATTCAACCTTTTATCTTGGAGTGAAAATTTTATCACTTCTGACTAAAAAATATCTGGAGGGAAGATACTACTGCGGGTTTCTGTACACCTAGGTAATGCCCAGGTGATAGGACCTCGTTTACAAAACGTGATGCTGTTGTTCTTAGCTTGTCTGTACCCAGCCAAGGGCGCAAAACCCAAGCTTTGACCTTACTGCAGTCATGCTTAAAACTACTGTCAAGTCGCGATATGTTACGTTGCCTCTTTAAAATAATGCATAAAAAAAGTATAAAAATGACAGAGTAGCATAATTCCCTCCTCACAGAATCTGAACTTCTATGCTAATTGTATAACAATTCTGGAAGAATGTTAGTTAGAAACGTGGAAGAGGCGATACCCTGCTTCCCCCGACTAAATTGAGTACTTTAACTACGACTTTATTTTAATGATAGCACTCTATGACAATATACAATCTCACGTACACAGGATCGCTGTATCTCTATACTTTTGCATGCTAAAACGAGAAAAATGTATTTGTCACGTTAACTGTATATAGAAATTCACGAAGAAACGCTCGGAGCTCTCAGAAATTTGAAATTATCAAACTGTCTGTAAAACGATTCAACTAAGTAGTTGCACTGGTGACGTGCAAAAACCATAAAGATTATTGCAATAATTTTTTCAAGTTAAAATATTTAAAACTCCCATACTAATAAAAAAGAAAATTTTAGCTAGTGGAAAACCGGAGCCCCTTCTTCCCATCATGTGGGAGCCATCGTCTTTCGGGTCTCAGGCCTCGTTACACATGGACTGGGGTCATCGAAACCTGACTTCAGGCTGTTGTGGTAAAGTGATCACTTTTTAAGGCCTTGCTTAAAAGTTACTTTGAGCTTATTTATAGCATTTTGCCAATTTTTAATACAAAAATTGCCCCGTGACTAATAAATGCGGTGTGCCAATTTTATAGTTCTCAAAAGTTAACGTCTGTAGCCACAATAAAATATAATCTTCCGGTGGTTATGCCTGCTGGAAGGGCCTTAAAAAGTACTCACTTTCCCGTGAACGGCCTAGCTCCGTGGCCGAGCTCACCAAAGCGACTTCCATCACGGGATCTTGGGTTCGAACACCGGGTAGGCCGTGCATGCGCGTGTCTTTTTCCTACGTAGATGTGGGTTAGTTTGGTTTGTAACAGATTTGCCAGATATTCTGCAAGTAAGAACTAAATAATGTTGTTATACACATTGTGTTTTTGATCCAGCCTAATTTATTGAAGTTCGTATTCAAGTACACAACAGATACGTCCACAATTAATGTATCAGACTTAGAATCTATAGATATACTGAAAAGAGCGAAAATATTAAACAAAAATGTATAAATACTTGCTGTTTTAACGTGCCATACAGATAATTATTATGCCTGAAAAGTATGCTATTAAAAAAATAACACTACAGTTTTCATTATGATTTTAAAATGAACACACCAAAAAAACAAAAATCCTTACAAAGTTTTCTGCACGGCAAAGTAAATAATTTCTTAGATGCTGTTTTGTTTGTAGTAACACAACATCATTTCTTTAATTCAAATTGAAGGTGACAGAAGTATAGGTTTGCTGTCAATAAATTTTTTCTTTATATGTTTTTGTTTTATAGCAACGTTACCTTCCTTTATAGCAAATAAAGAAAAAATTTTTTTATAGATGCTTTAGTTTAAAGTAAAGAAAAAATTACTTCGGACTAAAGGTAACGGTTAAGCGATGTTACAGGTTTTCTGTCGTTCGTTGTAGTTTTCAGTACGTAGCTGTTGCCTCGACGCAAACATTAATAAACAAATATATTCTGCAGTTACGAAACTGCAACTGAGCAAATGTACAGACCTCCTACAATCGTTAAATGACATTCTAAAGTGCAGTGGCTATCCAAATAACTTACCCTACGTCAATTTCTCGCAAGAGGTGACATATTATAGCCCATTTTACTACTCTACATAACCTACCTATCAAAAGTAGTCGGAACATAACAAGACAAAGTTGTCGTTTCGTGAAGGGCGTTAGACTGTGATCATAAANGTAATTTATTTTTCTTTTTAGCGAATATAATTTCTGAAATATTTATTACTTATTTATTATTTACTAAACACTATTGTTTTTCAGAGCTCAAATTTTCTTTAAGTATTAAATAGCTGAGAGCACTGAAATGTCACTGGTTATTTATGTGAGCCGCTCTCATAACAAATAGAATTGCTTCTACGTATCAGAACAGCTGTGGCGAAGAGGTACTTTGTAAAAACAACACTGACGCTACTTTCTTAGAACTGGCAAAATTTTGCCGTCGCAGCTGAGACAGGCTTTTGCTTAATATATCTGGAAATCATTTTGCCTACCGCTTGATAACAACATAGTCATTAAGTAACAAATTCTTAAAAAATGTTCGTTGTTATATAAGAAAGTTCAAATTACCATAAATCGTACCAACACTTTCGTGAAACATGAGGAGTAAAACTATATTATATGTCTGTTTAAATTACTTCTATGATCTTCGTTACTTCTTAAATCTTTATTGTTCGTCTTTTCTGAGGTAAAATTTTATTGTAATGTACTTTTTCGTTCTGTTTGTTTACTTATTTTGGTAACGGGCACATTTCATTTAAATTAACATAGTAATCATAATTTATATTCGCTATTATACTTTAACAACGATCTTTCAGTTTGCAAAATTTTGGGAAATACAAAAACACATAATAAACAAATAATATTACCAACCGTACCCTAGGTATCAAGTAAACTGCATAAAATACCCTCGGGTTTTCGAGTTGCTGAATCAATGTGTACCAAAAGTCATTTTTTAAATTGGATTATTAAATATGTTTAGTGGATTGCTCTAACTCACAAAATGCACACAAATGCCTGTTTGAAGAGATGAAAAATACATAAGATTTTCAAATTTTTCCCTACTTATTTTATGCAATAACCAACTTCAGATAAATTAGAGTGGATGTGAACTCTTCAAGTCACAAATTGTCAGAGTATTTCACTCATTATTTATAAATAGCTGAAAATAAATGAATTTATCGGAAATCACACATTATATACTAAAAATATTTAATAATATTTTTTGTGTTTCATATTATTACATCACTCTTAAAATTCTTTGGCATTACGAGCCTATGATAATTGTACAAAATGCTGCAAAGTCACTTGGACAAACTTGTAAAGGAGATAACTGCTGTTTTTTGTATTTTTACATGGAACGCCTGCCCACCATAAGTTCACTTTTGTGTTACTAGAGGGGAAAAACAGGACGCAAGTGCCTGCAGTTATGCAGCAACACGCGGTCGTTGCTTAGTTTTGATGTATTCTCGTATTTTCTAATTCTAGTCAAACGAGGTAACATCTGTGGATTTTTTTATATTTTGTATATTGTGGTCATAAAACTCAGCATTAATCAAAAGCAAATAGGCAGTAGACAAGTCCATTTATTTTTTGACAATTATTTTAATGAAATCCCGTGCGANGCATTAATCAAAAGCAAATAGGCAGTAGACAAGTCCATTTATTTTTTGACAATTATTTTAATGAAATCCCGTGCGAAATCAACATTAAAGTACTTAAATTATATAGAAGAAATCATATAAATGCAGGGTATACATTGTGATAATCTCTGTGCCAGAGCGTTTGAAGTATTATCTCACAAATCTTAGGTGTAAATAACAGCGAAGGAAGAGCACATACAATCTGGTCACACTAATATTGCAACAAAACCTTCACACAATTATATCGAATCGTTTGAGTANAGGAAGAGCACATACAATCTGGTCACACTAATATTGCAACAAAACCTTCACACAATTATATCGAATCGTTTGAGTATAATGGTTGCGGGACTGTTGCCGTTCATATCACTTTTTAAGATGGAGTACATGAACGTCTGTTTGTTTCACTTATAGAAAAAAACTTACTTCTGCTCCGAATATCGTGGAGACGTTGTTTGGGGATAGCTGAAATTCCCTAGCCAGCGATTTTGATTCGTTATTCTTGACGAAAGTAAATGTTTTGACATAGTGTGGTGCGCGAGGCGATCGAACCATGTAATATCTTTGCCCTGATTTAGTCCCGCCGCTACCACCAAAAACAGCTCCGTGGAGCTGTGACCCCTTGTACAGACTTCTTGTTGCTATTGCGCCGGGAGTGTAGAACAGACTTATTTACTGCCGCCTTCCTTCCGGGACACCGTCGCAGCAAGCTCCTCCCCCCTCCTTCTAACACACTTCTCCCAGCTCGCCTCACCCTTCCCCCACACCCCTCGTGACTTCATGTCCTAGAACCACCTCTCCATCACTACTATCTACCATCCCCCCCCCCCANACACTTCCCCCACACCCCTCGTGACTTCATGTCCTAGAACCACCTCTCCATCACTACTATCTACCATCCTTCCTCCTTCTCCCCCCTCCCCCCCCAATCCTAGTTCGCGCCGTTTTCCCGTCCGCGTGACGTCTCTTCGAACCTCAGCGAAGGGAATTGCTTTATTACTTGGAACACGAGCCTGCGCTCATTCTCTCCTTTTTTAATTATTATTGTGATTCTGTTGGCGTGCCATCTTACCGGATCCTTGGCTGCGGCGGGACTCGGCGCAACAACCACACAAGTCACTGGCGTCTGTTCGCATGTGTAAAAAAAAAACAGCCAATTTTCTGTACCAGATATATCTTGTGTACACTAAATTATTTATTATGCTCTCTAAAATAATTTAAAATGTGGCAGTTTCATGCATTGAATGAATTTTTTCACCAAATTATATTGGATTAATTAATTTACGATTCAGCTTTTGACTAAGTGTCAACGAATTATACCTTAATTTGATAGACTTTTAGAAAAAAACAATGCTGCTAAACAAATTTTTATTTATGTGTTAAAAATTGTTGGCAAAATTAGGATAGGAATTATGCGTTTTGGTACGATAAAACTGGTACTGAAAAAGCAGTTGAAATTTAACTTATATTTAATAATGTTTCCATTTGATATGCAATAAAACCAATGGGCAAAAAAATCTAAAAACTACGAAAGGAAAAGAAGAAGGAATTCGTCATTTGAAAACCAAAATGACTAAAGTAAAATATACGATTTGCAGATCGCAAGAGATGTGATCTTATTTGGAAATACTTTTAAAACCTACACGAATACCATTCCCCTACAGGCAAGCAGCAACAATAAAAATAGTAGCTTTAAATAGATATAACAGGAGCAGAATCCCACTAATAATGCCATTTGAAAACTGGAAACCACTAAAAGTTACTCTAAAAAACTAAATAAATTTATATTTTAATGAAAGATATTTATGAGAAGTTACAGCGTTTATGTGAGGTAGTTCTCTGTCCCAGTAATCAGTGCACCATATGTTCCGTTTCCATGACACTCCAACCAGTTCAGTTAGGACTTCAAATTTTTTGTACTTTAGAACATTCAGTGCGTAATCACAGCCCACACAGACTTTGTATTCACTTTATGAAAGATATAAAATTGNTTGTACTTTAGAACATTCAGTGCGTAATCACAGCCCACACAGACTTTGTATTCACTTTATGAAAGATATAAAATTGGTACATAAAAATTATTTTTGAACAAATATACCATACAGGAAAGAGGCATATGCACTGGACCAGTTTTCGGAATTATTGTATTTTTGTACTGAAAAATACAGGCCGTGTCATTTTCCAACATGTAATGTGCGCAACAAGTAACATCCTAAATATAAATTTCTAAGCCATGTAGGTGGTACAGTTTAGGGAATAAAAATTCAAAATAAATTGCATTATATGAAATAACCAACCTATTCGTACACTAAATTTGGTTTAGCTTAATGCATCCATAATGTATTTTAACAGAACACGTATAGAGACACAACGATATCGGACATGTCAGGTTATCGTAACACAAGAGAAGTCTAAAATATTCAATTTCCTCAATTTATTAGGTATGAACACTCCAGGTCCGCGAACACCACATGAAAAACAAAGAATACCAAACATTAAACACGAGCACTGTTATTCCATTTTACTTATGTGTATGTTAAGTAAATATTCTTCACGAGACATTGCTCATTAGAAATTCTTTTGGATGTTTTTAAAATATTTATCATTTGAAAAATAAACTTTTTGCAGGTATTGAGGTAACTTGTTAAGTAGTTGGTTTGAAGGGTAATAATACCCTTTCTGTCTCATAGTTTTAAGTAAACAGGGATATGTACAAACACTTTTTATTTCTTATGTTATGTTTGTGAAACTATTATTTTTCTAAAACATTTCTTTAGATATAAGCTAAACTTAATTTTATGAATATTCGCACGATATTGGTAAATTTTTGGATCTTTATAGGGTGTAGAAGTAACAAATGTTGTTGCCAAATATTATTCTTATATTTTTACTTTTTTTGGAGATGAAATACTTTTTCGTTACAACTTCAGTTACCCCAAAACGTAATACCATATGTCATCATGGAGTGTAAATATGCGAACAATACCATTATAACCGAGTTTCTATTTAAAATGTATACAATATTGCACACAGCAAAACAAATATAAAAATAATAAACGTGTCGAATGCCTTCTCACACAAACTGCAAAATCACAAACTTTCATCTCCTATCCCCCTTTTTTGTTTCTATTTCCAACACTTTTTTTTCTGTAATATACAAATAAAACCACTTAAAAGGACACATTTTTTTTGTTTCTTGTTTTACACGACAGTCTTATTTTTGCATGAGTTTGCTGTTAATTCAAAGCCAGTGTCTGCATTTCAGCCTTAATATTATATTGTATGGAGACATCAATGTAAATACTAATAATTATCAGCGTATTCATATTTTAAAATAAATTTCTATGTTTCGGAAACAAATTTACGTAACTGAACCATTCCACCTTGAAAAATTAGAAATCATCTAAAAACAGGAAACTACACTCAATTTACTTTAGGTAGCAATTTCACATAATATGTATTAAGAGTAGAGATAAAAGTACAGAGTTTAAGAAGCTGTGCTAATAGCAAACTAATTTAAGAGCAATTTTTTTCTAACCTACAATACCAAATGTAATATAAAATAAGCTAAGCAAAAAACACGTCACTATACATTAAAGTATGCACTCTTACAAAAGTAAATAATATAGGCACTTACAAAAAGATGTCACCTCATTGCACAAACTCGTTAAATATATCTATGGTTCAATAGAGGCGCTTGTACAATGCATGCTAATATTTCTTTTTTTTANAATAGAGGCGCTTGTACAATGCATGCTAATATTTCTTTTTTTTAAGAACTCGCGCCTTTATAATAAAACAGTTTATTATGAAAGGCGTTTTAAAATTATGTAGGCTTCGAGAATGAAACATTATGTAAGAAGTATTCAAATATTTCACTGCATGTTATATATCTGACGTATGTTGCCTCAGTCATTACGATAAAACCTTGGATATTTTGGTATCTATTTGGCTTAGGTTGTTAAATCTGATAACTGTGACTTTTTTTCCACTTGCCTACTGGTGTTTACCTACATTTTGCAATATTTTAAAACTCATTTTGCCTACTTTTATGATAACGACAGACTATGCGTTATTGAACTGCTAGTATTTTATATGTTAATACAATGCTCCCACTTAAAAATTTTTTAGATAAGGCAGAGATTTTAACATAATTTAAAGAAGATCAAGTAATTAACAACAATCCCTCCCAAGTAATTCAAAACAGGATTTCCTGTACAGCTGTAAAGCTGTGCATACGCAAACTTCTCAATACAAAGCTTGATATCAATTTATCTGTAGATCCTTTAAGCAGTATGGCATCGACAATTCTCCAAATGAGACTAACGTCTGCTCGTACATCGTGTAAATATTTTGGTGATATTTAGAAATTTTTATATATAATGTCTGTTTTACGAAGTACTCTAAAAAAATTACGCTTTCCATTGTTAAAAGTTTGACGACTTCAGAGGCAAGTAAATTGACGAGCTTAAGTAGCTAAATATCGAACAGCAGGCGTCTTTCGAACGAATAAGAAGCGAGGTCTTAATCCTACTAGAGCGCATATATTTTATTTTCTAAAAATGTAATTACCATATGCAAACAAGCTGTTTGGGAACTCATCGGAAATATTTCGGAAAACGATTCTTTGTGAAAAATGTGACGGCGTATATACGCAATGCAACTTATAGCCTAGCTCAATTCCAGTCGGAGATATACGCCCCCATAAAAATCAGGTTTAGAAATTTAATTTTTGTAAAATTTTGGAAACTATAGCGAATCAAACTGCAATTATCTGATTATCTGGATAATGTCTTTTACTGTCAAGATCGTCACGATATGAAGAACCTGATGATAATACCGCCCGCCGTCCTTAAATTGATTAAGGGTACCCACACCAATATTGTATACAATTATTTTGCCTTCAAGCTTTATGGAGTTTCGATGCCGTCTTATTAAGCAGTAAATCCTACTTAACAAAAATAGCCTTTTGTTGCCTAGGGCCCATCGTTTTCATTTAAACACACAAAGTTTTCAGCGGTGACAATACATGCCTGGCATGTAAGCAATACCACCTACGCGCGGAGGTAAGAACATCACAAGCAACCGATTTGGGCTGACTATTTTCCGAAAGCGCTAATGAAACAACGAGACAAACGCCGTGTGCTGAGCCTACACGTGTGTAGGACTGCAGTGTAGACAGCATGTAGAAGCTTACGTGGGGGGGAGTTGGCCGACATACAGACCACTGCGGCAGGCTGCTGTGGCTTGAGAACACGTAATGTTTACTAGCAGAAATACCGAAACCACATGACCCCTCACCTCGAGACGTTTGTCATAGTTGACCAACGTATAAGGGAAGCAGGTACATTGATCACCATAACTTATTCTTGTAGTGTTTAGTTGTTTGGAATTCGCTGACTCATGTAAAATTGTATTGCGCCGATCATATTGAAGTGCGAAATTGTAAGGAAGATAAATTCTTTTTGACTACTTTTTCTTGTCAAATAAATATGTTACAAGGCATTAATTGAAACTTGTGGCCGCTAATCCGGATATTTATAGTCAGTTTCTCTACCGCATTCTTGGAGCAAAATACTTCCAAAGTCAAGAAATGAACTCCGGAGTCAGGTGCCTTCAAACCACGGCCCAATAAAGGCGTGGCTGAGTGTGCAGTTTTGATACTAAGCAACGATTAGCTAATTTTGTGGCGCTGTCACACTCCATCACAAAACTGAGAGCCTTAATAAGTTTTATATTAAAAATATAATAAATTTGATAAGCAAGAAGTTCCATGATTTAACGTTGTATAAAAAGTGTGATGTTAGAATTTGTGAACCCGTGTAACATGCCTTAAACGAACAACAGCCAAGGAATCGTTTGTGTGTCACAAATTTTGAACGTCGTACTTTTAATACGACGTTAAATCACGGAACTTCTCTTACTGCACAGCTGAAAACTAGACTGGCAGCATGGCAGTCAGTGCAGCCATCAAAATATGTGCAGTTTATAGCAGGGAAATTTATTTCATACGCAGATCTTGAAAGTGCTTCAGTAAATGAAAAACAGTCAAGGTTCTTGCCTACAGATTTTATTTTATTTGTTCTGTTGGGCTTATTTAGGCTCCCGTTTTTAAGCCGGAGTGACAGCACTGCAAAACAAGCTAACCTTAGCTTATATAAAACTGCACAATCAGTGACGCCTTAATAGGACCGTGGTTTGAAGCTACCATAACTACGTGACCACGGAGTTTGCTTCTTNCTGCACAATCAGTGACGCCTTAATAGGACCGTGGTTTGAAGCTACCATAACTACGTGACCACGGAGTTTGCTTCTTGGCTATGGAAGTCTTTTTTGTTCCAAGGATTCGGTAGATAAACTGACTAAAATATACGAAAATGTCAGCTACAATATTCAGTTAATGTCCTATACCAGATGTCTTTGACGCAGAAAAGAAAGTAGTGAAAACCATTGTCTTAAAATCAGTATTCGGTCAGTGTAATTTTAAATGATACACTGCTGTTCTTGATAGTTTTGTCTTCGGAATTGATAACTAAAACGTGTACTAAGAAAATAAAGCTATGCCATGAACGGCACTTTCATATTGGGAAACTTCTTTATATCAAGCGTGTTTGCCACAAAAGTTAAGAGATTTTTATTATCCGTCGTAGTTTTTCTGGTTTGTTTTAGTAACGCATTTGTCTCAGGTGTAAATAAAAATTCTTGTATTTTTTAACTTTATTACACCTTTATACGCAATATTATTTTGTGTGTTTAATAATGGTTACTTTCTGCAAGTGACGTTTTATAAAAAAAACTTCTTGATTTTGTGACAATTATTATCAACCATTTATATTTTCCTGGCGTATTTACCTAATTTCATGCAGTCCTTATGTGCTCAAATTTATTACCACAATTTCACGGAAAGTTCAAAGCAAATAATACTTATGAAGAAGTCTTCATAGAAGATAATTGCTGAACTAAAAATATAATTGTAACAAAAAGAAAAGTTTACAATTTATACCTTCACAGTTTCATGTAGCAATAACATACAAGTGATTATGGATTTAAGTATAATAAGACTACGTTATCTTTAATATTTAGCTTAAAACATGCACTACTCTAAACAGTTCAGTTTGGAGGGAATATATTTGAAGATAAAGATAACCGTGGAATGTTTAGGCCAAGTGTGACACATGAAGAGGCAGTAGTTTTTGGAAAATTCGTGTATAAAATTTAATATGTTTGCCACAGTTTGATGATTGTTTTGGGATTTGTCAAGTTAAATTATTAGTTCAAAACCAGCAGCCTTCGTCCACCCTTTCTTTATGTATGCGCACCGAGAGAAAGACCAACAGCATTTTTGTTTTTATAGGACAAAATACATATTTTGTTGCCCCAACAAAATATTTTGTTGAGTAAACAAAACTTGAAGAGCAACAAAATTAATTTTGTTGATCAAACTAAAAACATGTTTGAGTAAACTTAAACATTGTGTTGGTCCAAAATAAATTAGAGAGTCAACGGAATATTTTGTTGTATCAGCAATATAATACATATTGGTCGGCCACTTATTTGATTGCCTTCATTCGAAATTCAGCTCGAGGGTTTGCTTGAATATTTTGTGACAGTTAAGATAGTGACAGTGTTTTCTAGTGCTTTTTTTTATTTTTAATAATGGCATAAACAAACTTATAAAACAAGTATAACATTTCACTAAACAGTAGGTATAGCTTTATAACTTGAAGTTTTCATTTGCGCACGTCGTCTAGTATTTGAAATGTATGCATTTGAGAATTATTTAAGATACCGTGAATAGACTAATACTTTATTTCTGCATCTGTAAGTTCCTACCAAACAAATTTATTCGCATGTCTAAAGGGTACTTTTCATCCATAAGTGCAGCTGTGGCAGTATTCCGTTAGTTTCTTTACTGTAATAAGTATGGATCCTGTCTGCAAAATGAACAACAAAATAATTGCTTATCTAAAGGCAGTTCCCGTTCACATTTCAGTAACAATTAGGCAAACTCAGGCAGAAATTTCTCGAGAAACGGAAGATGTTACTGGTTATAGTAGGCCTACTCGCCGTTTACTTGAGAAAATGACGAAGTGGCTGTGTAATTTTTTGCGTCCAGTGGGGCTGAACTCATTAGAAAGTCAGTGGCGAAACAAAGTCTGCAACTTAGGACAGGACATGTCTTTATGCACTATCATACCTACCCCCCATATCGTCTGACATACCTTCATTACCTACTAACACCAGACAAATATACTAGACATCATCAAACGTGCCAACCAGCTATAACGTTAGCATACCTCTACACTATAGCCCACAAAATAAATATATAATTCACTAAATTTTTTAATACCTTAACCATCCAGCCCAGCTACTCATACCATCTGCCCTACCTACCAATACCAGTCAAACATATTGTCCACTATAGCTTATCCCTGCCTTAGCCACATAGTCCACACCAAAAAATACCAAATTACCATGCCATCTGCTGTACCAAATGATACCCGACAGATATACAGACCAGCCACACAAACCATTTTAACTCAAGCATGCTGTAACCATACTGTCTACACCGATCATAACTAAAAGCAAATCAGCGTGGGGCAAGCTTACAGACGTTTCCCTCCATAAGATATATTTACTTCCCTTATTAATGCCATTTTGGAGCTGTTAAAACCTAAATTACATGCTGCAGAGAGGATAAAGAAACGTTTATAACCCAGAAAGGAAGATATACTGTATAAAATTATCGGAAATGAATGATAAAAATTCGTTACAGACTATATACATTATATTAACGCACCTAGGTGAATATACAAACCAGTTTGGTTTCCCATTTACTCTCATTCTGGCTGTCTTTGTTAAATTTACGGAGGATTAATGTTTACCATACCCCCTTCCCCAAAGTTGTTACGCCACTGGTACAATTGTGTAATTTACTTAATATTTAAAATATGCGGGAACCTGTATTATTTTCATGCTCTCCTAATAAAGAGTATTTTTTTACGTCACTCGCTCCGATAAACCTTACGCAGGGGAAGAAGCAAAAACAAGCAAAAATGACCGCAGCCGTATCTGGAACACCTTAGCGGCATCTGTTGGCGCCCGGCAGAACTACTAGCGCGTTCCACAAGGTAGCGCGGGAAATAAGAACACCACTACGAAAAAAATTCACCTCACTAGCGTACGACTTCCTGTGAAGCAGTTGATCAGTTGGCTAGTGTCTAGCAGTTTACTTGTATTTGTAATTTACAAAAATATGTACNTCCTGTGAAGCAGTTGATCAGTTGGCTAGTGTCTAGCAGTTTACTTGTATTTGTAATTTACAAAAATATGTACTTTTCTATGACATACACACGAACCTAACATAAGCGCTTACACAACGAAGTTCAGTTTGTGGAAACTGTTTTAGGAGCCGGAGAAAATGAGTATAAATAAAATTTTCAATCTTATAATTTTTTTTTTGGTTATTTTTGGCAAGTTGCATTTAAAATTCATCCAGCGTAAAGGCGTACTCAGTGCATTATAATAAGCAACCAAATTACCAATTCTTTTTTAAATGGGGCGAAGGATGAAAATAATAAAAATTCGTAAGCAAAGCCTACCGGTCGACACAAAAATATGGCATAACGCAGTTGTAGAAGGGAGTGAGTTGGAAAAGGTAGGAAGGAGGAGGGGGGGGGGTGGCAGCATGTTTTACGATCCCAGAAGCCTCGAGGGAACGCAGCAAAAACGCACGCAGGAAATGAAGGACGTTGGTATTGTTTGATTCCCGTCCCAGCCTGACAACATGACAGCGAATGTACGACCGCACGGCTATTCCCAGCAGTAACTATTTGTTCCGTTGATCTAGTTTATACCAGCGCGCGCGCACTATCGGGCCGCATCGCGTGTTACTCATGTGGATGAGCCACCCCCACCCCCACCCTGTCCCGTGTGCGTGTCTAACCCCTCAGCTAATTCCTGCATGAATTGGGGCACCCAGAGGGGTGCTTGGCGACCGGTGGAAATTTGATGACGCCCGGCCATGGGGTTGTTTTGCGGTTTTGCAGAAAAGCCTTGAGGGTAATAAATATACAGGGCAGCACGAGTCGAAATCCATCCCTCAACCCCTCACCCCCCCTCAAAAACCCGTGTGCAGTACGCGGGCTAACTCCCCACACCCTCCCGCCAACTCCACCCTATTTATATGTGCTCGTTCTCGTCTCTTCTGGGGGTCCATAATTAGCCGATCAGGGCCACAGGTGAGGAATGATCACGGAATTTAAATACGGCCTGAAAATGGCCGCAATTGAAACACCTGCCAGCTGCGCTACGACGCGGCCTCTGCGATGACGTCATTATGCCTAGCCTCTAAACTGGGGGAGAGACTCTCGCGCCTAATTACACTAACACCGAGTCTGTACTTTCGTAACGACTGCAGTCATTGTACGATTAATAGGTGTCTGGAACTAGAAAGCTTCACTGACAACATATATGAATTACTTTTAAAAGAAAGGTAAGCATTTTGTGTCCGTTTGCCGTTAGAAGTTGGGAAACACACCACAGCACGATTATATCACAAATATTCGGCGAAACAACATATTGGTTTTAGATTAATTACCACATCTTCCTAAGTGATGTATGGTAAATATTCACTATTTCATTAAAAAAACGTGAATTGGACAAAAATAAGGCACAGCTTTTAATGTTATACGGTGTTTGGACTTTATAAATATTTCAATTTGAGAGGACTATTTACATTAACCACTTGTAGGTAATATTTTTGTGCTAAGACCTTGTTTCTCTGCGAAGACTAACATCCATCGTGAGATATCGTGTTAATAACGACGGAANATATTTTTGTGCTAAGACCTTGTTTCTCTGCGAAGACTAACATCCATCGTGAGATATCGTGTTAATAACGACGGAAGTTCTAAAATTTGCTCGAGAATCACTCTCGATGTAATAAATTCTGAAGTTTCCATTGAAAAGCCAACGCTTTGGGAATGTACTACAATGTNTCGAGAATCACTCTCGATGTAATAAATTCTGAAGTTTCCATTGAAAAGCCAACGCTTTGGGAATGTACTACAATGTAATTGTAAATTTGCCAACTACAGGGATGGGTGATGGGCGAGCGTCTTCTATAGAGTACGTGGTTCAACGTAATGTGGAATTAAATTAGATATTATCCATTAATAACGCAATTATGTCTGGTTATTTCACAAGTTACAACATGTCGACATAAAAAATTACGTAAACCAGTAACGAAAAAGAATGTTACCAAAATGAGGATCATCAGCAAGGACAAAATAAACAAATGGATGCAGATAACCGTGAACAACATAACTACAGACGAACTCAATGTCGAAAATAAAGAAGCCGTTATAGGCATGTAAAAACACAGGCTGCTACAACTATAAAGTGGCAATGGTAAACTGAGCACTTTTCAAAGCCGTGCTTAAGATCTACTTTTATTCACATTGTATCCTTCCACAATATGTACGATTAACTTTGAGGTAGGCCTTATCAGTTCATGCATGCGTCGGTAAAGTGAAACTGTGCAATTACTAGAAAGCTAAATATTTAACATTTTCGCTAATTGTTGCACTCGTATGCGTTAAAAACCAGAAAGAAAACTAAATGGTTTGAGTATTCGCAAATTTTTAAACCCAGCACTTTTAATTCAGTGTTAAGACATGGAACTACTTTCGCTCCGTCGTTACCTACTATACNCAAATTTTTAAACCCAGCACTTTTAATTCAGTGTTAAGACATGGAACTACTTTCGCTCCGTCGTTACCTACTATACTGGGCGTATGCCGGTCAGTGTGCCCGTCGAAATGTATGCAGATACGAGCAGTGACATTTCTCAGAGGTTGACTTCGAAAGTGGTCCATAATTCGTGAACAGCCTACAATGCGAAACACATGAACACACACGACTTCACACGACGTAGTAGAAGCGACATTTAGGGAAATGNTGAACAGCCTACAATGCGAAACACATGAACACACACGACTTCACACGACGTAGTAGAAGCGACATTTAGGGAAATTACATCCGTTCCACTCTTCACGTAAGCATATGTACCGAGGCGAACCTACGGACAAGGCTCTGCAATGGCGTATTCCCGAAGTTATATTTGATTGAGTTACTTGATGTGTCCCATTGCAAATATCGCTCGGGAAATACATTAAAAATAATATTACATTCCTGACGAATGTGCGCCTAAGACATGGACTAGTTAAAATGCTTGCGAAGTAGACATTTTTGCGGCCGCCTAAATTTAGGGATGCATTTACAAAGTGCTCTAGAACAGTAATAGAAACAACAACGAGAGTTTACTGAATATGAGGATTGAAAGCAGAAGTGAATAAATATAAAATTACTGTTTTCGTAATTTTGTTATGCCTGTTGGTGGCAATGTTAACTTTAAAATGTACAGTGTGACATTATGTACAACTAACAACAAATTTAATTTGTTCATCATCCCCTGTCTGACGTAAAGGAACTAAAATAAGAATTATAAAAAATATCAGTCACAAAAAACCCTGTCCCAAAAATTATAGAACAGAAATAATCATACTTTACTCGGGAAATAAAAAATTGCAAGCTACTAATTATGGATGAAAATATTTTAAAGCAAGGAGAGCAAAACTCAGAAAAACATCATTTATTAGAGAAACCAAGAGTAAGAAAACTGATGTGGGCCACAGCACCTACAATACCACAATAAATAGATCTGAGCATTAGATAAAAATCACAATGACCACAATATTACAGCAATATGGCATAAATCATGAAAATCACAACGATAAATGTGACAAATTATCTACACGAAGTTTAGGAGTTTTAAACAAGACTGCATTTTAAAGCAAATGGTTGTCGAGACCACCGCAGCAGACATTCTTTTTCTTTCAAGTTTTACAGAGTTAATACAAGAAAAAAAGTGAAAAATGCTATTTGTGATAACTTTGTAGAACGTAAATGAGTCAAAACTGTGGATAACGTGTTGAAAGAACACCGCAGAAGTTTTCTCCTTTAAAATAATAAGCTGTCTAAAAGGCGAATTTTATAGCTAGTGAGAGATATAATTTTTGTTAATTTTGAAACACTTAAATATATTTCCGCATTCGACAAATAATTTTTACATCAATTTTGCATTCTTAATGTACTGTAGGATATATTTTTATTTTACTTTCAATGTCAAAGTTGTTTAACCTAGATGGTCAAAAATGTTGACATAGATCTTTTTTATATTCTGAGTATTATGCTGTGACTTATTGTCATGCGATTACGACGGAAATACCAAATAATCTTTAGCTTCCCAGATCTTAGAATCTAAGGCCAGGATCTTATCACTCTCAGATCTTTTTTAATATGCGCATCTGTGCACGCCGCTTTTACAATTTATTTTACTTGCTGCGTGTTATTTTAATTTGTAGAGGTGTACTTTTATTAGGTTCATCTTTAGTATAACTATCGCGTGATTTGACTGATTTTAGATTTATTCAATTCTATCTTTCAAAATTTTCATAGTTTTTAAAATGTTAGTAGGCACTAAAAATATTCGATATTATAAGTTTTATCACCTTAAAATAATGTTACGCATTAAAAAATAATTTTTTTAGTAAATAAATGATATAATTAAATTATATTTACATGTATATTTACAGAAAATATTAACAAATAGATGAGTTGATGTCTACGGTCACCACGGAGCTACTTGACATTGTACCAACTTCATAAGTTGACCGAAAACCACTGGATACGCTTTTGCTGCCAAATATTTTGTTCAGTAGGAGGTTTTATAGATGAGAGCACAAATGTTTGAATACCACACACGTGTTTGCGGTCATAGTAAGCCAACGAGGAGAGTTACTTGTCTTCAAACTTCGCGTGACTGTAAGGGCACATGCATTTTAGCATTTCGCAAGAAAGATTTTTCAGCAGTTTAACGTCCTTCGGTCCACTATTAATAACGTATTTTTCAAGTGCAGACGGCCGTGAAAGCACTGGCCCCAAGCATCGTTCTGGCAGGCACGAGGAACCAACAAACCATGACCTGCGATCTCTGTGAACGACTGCAGAGTACTTCGGTCGCAACTCCGGCGCAGAGGCCGGAGACAGGAGACTCCGTCGGGAGATGAATAGTACTTGGTTCTCGTTGTGATGCCGCTATCACACGCGTCATTGCTATACCTCGTTTGGGGGTGGCGAAAACAAGGTCGTCTGTGAACTCTGAGCAGAGGAAGATCTAATGGTGTCATTTTGGAATAGGCCCTTTTTTGTATCAGAGCGATAACTCTCCTGTCCTCGAAGAAGGGTATATTGCTCCGTGATTTGAAGACAAAACACCGGGACAGCTTAACTGACCTGCTAACAATCCCAAATTTAACACAATAGAACAACTTTGGGATGATCCGGAACGTTGTTTGCACGCCAAACCTACTGGACCAATAGAAAAACGTCAAATATTTACCGTATGATCGGCAGTATGCAAACAAATTCAGCCAGCTGTATACCAGAACTAAGTTAAGATCATGTATCATAGGGAAGGCGTTGTAGTAACAGTCAAAGGGGGCGGGGGTTTACATCCTATCAAAAAAAAGAATAAAAATACGCCAGCAAAGAGGTGATAATTCAGACAAATATCCGAGCAACTCTTGTCGTTTTAATAACCTAAGGTTGTATGAAGAAGTTTTAGTGGGTTTATGAGTATTATGTATGTTACAAATCTAATAATAAATTCGGAACATGTTTTGAGTAATGTATATATAATAACTAATAACTAAGTGTGAAAAGCCATCTTGAGCATATAAGCTAATAACTTCCGTATCATTAAACGGAGCAACTCGATGAATCATCAATATAATGATGCAAAATTAAACAAGTGACTCCCTGAATTATAGCCATAGTTATCGCCCCAGTTATAGTCACCATAAACACCAATTCAATGACGGCAAGTGGGAATCGGTGAGGTTTAGTGCTGACGTGACGAGCAGGTCGAACCAGAGTTGGTCCGAGACTCGCTCACGACATGACACACAGACACAACTCACGGTTGGCAGACTGCGTAGCACGGCAATCAGTTCGTTCAGTTATTTTTTGCCAGTGTCTGAAAATGAACCCAGACAGAGTATCGCGTCTACTGTTGGACAATAGTGGACTATTCTCTACCACCGTTTTATCAGTTTCGCTCCCCCCCTACCTCCTACGAGGTCAGTGAGCTTTCGGCGCCGATGTACGTGATCGGTTGCTGCACGCAGCTCGCGGTTCCAGCGCGCGCCGTAACAATGCGACTCAAAATATTGACGTATTAACGACACCAACAGCGCGCGCGTC
>NQII01006136.1:14837-48154 GCA_002778355.1 Clitarchus hookeri
CCCTCCCCGCACCACGAGTACCCCTCGCACACCGCCTACGCCAGGGTTGGCCAGGGCGAAGACACGCCTCGAGACTTCACGTCGTGGCAGAGTAGCCTGCCAGAGTGAAAGAGAGAGACAGAACGACTTGCAAAGCACCGGTCACAGGTAGCAGGCACTCCCTCCCACCTGCCGTACCGTGGTCGTCCAATTGTTTCCTTTCCCGTGGAGAAGTGGCCCAACGTTGGCAGAGATCCCAAGTCCTCAGTTACAGAGGCGATACTATAGAAGCACTCGACACGTTCTTGATCGTGCGGTACCTGCGCCACTCCGACAATACCAAGGTCAACGAAGGCACACAATAGACAGTTACAAGAACCATAGCCTAAATATGAGGTAGACCGATTGCGCATGTACCCAATATTTACCTACACCGAAGGAACACAACTGTCAAAGTCACATGTTTAGCAGTTATGAACGCATTTGTTAACATCTCAATTTCCAAAAGACAAGCTCTTTTATATGAATAAAATACTTTCATCAGTTTGAATTTAATCAAACTACATTGCAAATTGGGTAGAGGTAGTATACAAAAATCTCAAAGAACTTATTTACTAAACAGTGTTCTAACCTCAGATCCAATCTACGCCGTTTTTCATAGTCGTATTGGCAGAAAAGTAGTTGAATTTTAGGGCACGAAGATTGGTGGTGGTCAGTCAGCGAGATCGGTCTACCTCATCTTTAGTCTACGGCAAGAACCGACGGGACATATTGGATCCATTACTGTAAGCTGATGGGCTACCTGTTGCTTTAGAATTCGCAAGTTACGTGATTGTGCCTAACATAGTCTGCTGCTTCCTATTAGTCCAGCAGGTGACGTCCTTGGCCCCGATTGGCAGGTGTCCTGTGCGCAAGATGTGAGGTATTCAGTCCTTTTTGTCCGATTGTACATCCAGGAGTTAGCAGCACACACATCGTGTTTCGCTTCTGTATGTTTTAGCTATTCCATTGAGGGTGGGGAGAACATGCCACACATTCCACGTCATAAGGTATCTTGGAAAGACACGCTCTCCTCAACTCTCATTCTTAATTCATATGTTGACTTCACTCCTGATACGTCATCAGTAGGGGCAGTGATATTTCGCGAAAATATTTCGAGACAAGAAACTGTCCAAAGCACTGCAGGGTCGTCCAGCTTCTTTGATTGGCTAAAGAATGTTCTGGCCCGTGTTAACCGTTTGCGTACGAATCACGAAGGTTCAGTGTCGGAGTTACTTGGTCCTGAGTGGCTTGGTCAAAGACGGACACGGCACCAGCAGCCAATGGAGGTATAACAACNCACTGTGTGCTCCGATTTTCACGCGAAATTTCACTGGTCCTAGTCATCAGACATGGCAAGAATGCATGTGGCTCCATTATTTGTGAGGATCAGGCTGAGGACGTAATAAATCTCGCTGCTACGACACGCCAACTGCTCTACATTGACTACGTTAAATTCTGCCACGGTGAGGACAATCCTTGTTCCAGGTTAAAAAGCGTCAGAGACAGGCGTCCATTTACTGAGACGTCTTGCCTGTCTGTTTCCATGGAATACGATAGCCTCACCCATCCCCATAATAGCAAGAAGCTTCGACTGTAAATCTGCGATGACAGAGAGAGGCTCTTAGCTACGTATGTAAAATTTAAACCTCACTCTTTTCTGCCAGTGTATCAGAAGATACGTGATGAACATATGACCTTCACTCTGCGGTCATTATACGTACTAAACACTTCCATAATTGAAGTACTCCCGATGTGTTATCCATTGCCTCCCTAACACCAGGTAATCCAGTGTAGGCCAAGACTTGACAAGCCCTCCTACGTGATGTGAGTTTGGACTACAAGCACACAGTTGAAGGATACTGACTTCGTTGTTACCGTTGCCATACATGCTCCGAGTTTTGAATAAATTCTTAGTACTTTTATGGGACCTCGTTCTCATGTTTGTTTGTATCATTAATTTTGCTATAATAATTGTCAGTAAATCTTTATTCGAATCTAGATGTCATGCAAGTACATTTTGTGCTTACATAAATGAGTGAACTCGAATATATTTACAATAGGGTTAAGTTTGCTGGTTTTATTTATTTAAAATTCTCATTTGGTTTATAAGAGTAAATAATTTTGTGCATATAATGTTTATGAAACACGGCCGAAAAGATTGGCTAAGGTCAGCGTCATTATTATTTAACAACTAAACTACGAACAAAATTTAATGACAATCCGTTATAAATATAGAGTAGTTTTTTTTATTTAAATGATATACATATGTAAATATTATCTACAACGTTATGACATAAGTATAGTTAAAGTTTGTTCACATGAGGCAAACTAACATAAAATTCAGTACTTGTAAATGTCGTAGTTGACCGAAACAGTATTAATTATAATTTAATTAATTTGCGCAAAAATGTGTCAATGTGTCAATGTATAAACTATTATTGTTTTAAATGAATTTATGTAATTTATTTATATTAAAATATGCATATAACGTAATCACATAATTCCTAACTGATTTTATTGTTGTATTTCCCCATATTTTTTGCAAAAAAATATTGCAGTTTTAGAAATCAATTAGTCGAGAAATTACTATTCGCCAATTTTTTTTACATAATTACGTTTAATTTAATTAATATCCAGATTTTTGTACTTCAAAGCATTCAAGTAATCTACTTTAATTCCAGGTAATGATATCGTGGCTTTCCGTGCGAAAATTTAGTTCGAAAGAAGCAGTTATCCTTTCGCCGTTGCTAGAGAAGAGAGTGCGGCTAACAATTGACGAAGGTACTTGTTCTGTGGACAACGTGAGTGACTGCAGTGATTAATGACTGTGCTTTGTGTAAAGTCTCTAAGGGTTCACGGTGAGGCGCTGCAAAGCCTAACAACTGACGGATTGGGGATCTTCTATGGACTCGATTTCTCAGCTTTCTAATGAGTTACTCGTTGAGCTATGCCGGCCGCGCTTGAAAAGAAAAAACACATGTCACCCCGAAATGCAGGCCAGTCACGCTTTCGCGCTTCTGACGGGAGAAGATCTTCTATTGTGCGATGACTGGAATAAAGCTTCAAATTTTATGTTAGCATCCTGTCTCGCATTAGCATGTGAAATTAGCGGATCCTGTTCCGAATTCTCGTAGTCTACATCTGGCATTCCGCGAAGTCATTCATCACCCGTGCTAAACACTCTGTGAATCAAGGACTCTTCACTTTGTATAAGACCGGCAGCTTAAATCGCCCTCACGTTAGCTTGCGCAGCAGTAAATGTACGTTTGGCTACAGTAAAGCCGGTTGCGTTCCATTCAACAAGTTCATGTTAAGACATAAGTATTTAGGGAACTGAGATTTCCGAACGACTAAGAAAAAAAATCAAAATAACTTGGTGCACGATGCATGTACATTCTAAAACGTTACAGATTTTTTTTTTCTCAAAAAAATATTCAATTGTAATACTTTTTTTATTTCCTTCTATGCATACAGACAAACCAGTATGGTTGTATACCAGATGGTGAGCAATGAATAATGGTATTGAAGACTTACATCCACATTTACCATTTACCTTGAACCTTGACAGGAAGGGGGAGGGGGGAGTCATTTGGTATAAACAAATCAACCGCTCTGCAAAAGGACATCATCGAATATACGATTTTCTGTGTCTGAATTAGATTAAGGCAGTTAACACACTTAAAAACGCAAGGATTAAAAATTTTGGAAATTTTTTTTCTCCGCATTGACTTAAATATAAACGTGTGTGAGCTTACAGATCAATTCTAAAGTCTTATGCTTACAGCTTAAGTTTATATTTGTGTAAACGCAGTCCCGTGGAAATAAAAAAATTATTAAAATATTATGATCTAACTTTGTAACGACATTTCGTTTTAAAATAACAACAAAAATACCAAGACTCTTAATACGTGTCAACGGTAGAAAAAATAGTTAAATAAATACAGCAAATTTGGTTTTTATAATTAAAGGAGAGCATATGAAGATTTTTTTAAATGAAAACTAGCTAATTTTTTTTTCGTGGGTACATTTATATGCCACGTCATTCCGAATCTTTATACTTACCTATTNAATGAAAACTAGCTAATTTTTTTTTCGTGGGTACATTTATATGCCACGTCATTCCGAATCTTTATACTTACCTATTCTGTGACGCAGTGCAGCGTGAGGGAGTGAAGAGATTTAAGCGGCTCTTGACATCGAGGTCTTCAGAGCGGATGAAGGCGAAGCGCGGCGAGGATGGTGCAGCGCCGTGTTGAAAGGACGGGGGAAACGGGAGATCCCCGAGAAAACCCGCCATCGTCCGGCACGGTTACCACATGCGAAAATCCGGGAGCGACCCCGCTGGTAATCGTACACGATTCGCCTATGTGGAAGGCGAGTAGTCTAACCACTACACCACCGCGACACTCCACAGCGGGGTAGACACACAGCGTAATGGCGCCGTATAGTCGCCAAANAGTCTAACCACTACACCACCGCCACACCCCACAGCGGGGTAGACACACAGCGTAATGGCGCCGTATAGTCGCCAATAGCCAATGAAAAAAACTAATTTGTTCTCATGTAGATATATCTTTGTATTGACTAATAACGCCTATTTTGCTGATCTCCGTCTATATCTTATTAAATGGTATGCCTTCTTATTTAAATGTTACACTCGAAACAAAGAACGGTTCCGAAATGCTAAATAAGTCATACNATTAAATGGTATGCCTTCTTATTTAAATGTTACACTCGAAACAAAGAACGGTTCCGAAATGCTAAATAAGTCATACTATAAAACCTCTTGGACGACAAACTTATAATACGAGATGTGAAGCTAAAAATGTCCTGCTTCATGACAGTTTTTCAACTCATCAATAACACGCATTGTTAGCTTTTACTTAGCTGAAGGTCTCTGAAATCTGTAGGTATTTAGGATAATTTTTTGTCAACTTCAGGAACTAACAGCTCCACAAGCTGGAACAAAAGTATAACTTCGATGACTGCAACTAAAATTATTATTAAACTCTTCAGAATGATTTCGATCCAGTCAGTTTAACAAGTGTCTGTGAGAAAAAAGCGCGTTCTACAAATTTCCCAAACCTTTAAGATTTATGAATTGTGAAATACTGCATAATCATGATTTAAATATATTCCTANGTTCTACAAATTTCCCAAACCTTTAAGATTTATGAATTGTGAAATACTGCATAATCATGATTTAAATATATTCCTGTGCCGTGCATCACACTTTATGACTTGAAATTCCCACCCTTTGGCAGAAGTACTTCTAACACAACAAAACTATTTGTTACGTGATCAGTGAATACATAGATTGGACTTGAGAAGGATACCGTATTTGGTCCTGCGAAAACCCAGATAACGTATTGAGAAAATTTTCTTCCTCTCGAATCTTGGAATTTGACAGTGAATCCGACTTATCTACAGAAATTATCCTTATCAACAATCTTCCGTCCAAGCATAGTTATGCTTTATGGTCTGTTACCGCCGCACGGGATGTTTCACACACTTATAAATATGAAGATTATTTTCTCGAAGATCATAAAATGTCATCAAGGTTCGGTTGGCTCACAAAACTGGGGCGTCTATTTACTTTTAACACCGGTAGTGTTAACTTGATATTATACAAGGAAGTAATCACCATAACTCGAGCACCTAATAAGACGCTGTAGTTTGTAGAGCTTCTTCGTATTAAATAAAACTCAGAATATCTCACGCCATTATGCGTGATTGGTAACATTTAAGAAGCTGAACGACACAATTTATGGATTCAGTTATTGATACCACGTTAAATTTAACAAGAAAGAGTTTAAAGTATATTTTTATCATGTCATAATTCCCGACTTCAGGATTGCAGAAATATTCTAATTTGTGCTTATGCCATCGTAACATTTTACATTAATCGAAAAGCAAGTTTATAACTCGTAGTAGTGAAGATCTTTTTATTCTTTTACCAAGTGTATTTTCATGCAGATTAATTTGAAATACATTGAACTCATAAATAATTATTCTTTCTTGGTTTAAGTATCCCTTTTATATTTCTGAGTTACTTTATAATCATGGTAAATTTGAGTCAGAATTTTCATTATTTATACACTCTATCACGTTAACCAGGATAAACGATTTTGTAATACTGGTTGTCATGTTGCAGAAACGTATATCTGGATATAGGCCTCAAATTCTTTAACACTAATTGTACAAGGATCGTCGGGAAAACAAGCAACTTTGCTTCTTATTGCTGCAGCTTTTTGTACTGCATTTGCGTCAGCAAGATTTTTTTTTGTTTACCAAATCAGCGCAACAATTAAAATTTTCTTTGTACTGGAAGCAGACACAGAAGAACTGAATGCGTTGGTAAAGCATTTCAAATGTTAACTTCAGCCTTTTATATAGTGCATTAACCATTATTCGCTACTTAATGGTGTATTAAAAGGTTGTATAAGTCCACTAACATGACAGTTGCGATATTCCTGCAAATAATTTTATAACTCGTCATATCTTTCAGCGCATTTTTCCTAACTTTCACGGAAGATTTTTTGCTTCAAGTGTCACTTTGTTTCAAAATGAAAGCACATTTTTGCTTGTCACGTTAACTCGATAAACTACAGAAATGGCTGACGGACGAAGTACTCGGTGACTCAAAAATAAGACCCAAATTTGTATTTTGAATTCGCAAAACTTGGAGTATTTCGCTGAACATTTTACCACAGCGTTGCAGCCAACGTCGCATGTACAATTTTCACGTTTCTACGCTTAAAGTTTTTTTTTAGGTGAACAGCGGTGACATTATTACGCACCAAAGGAAATAAAGAATTACGTTAATGAAAGCGTCATCGCGGGAACCGTAACACCGTTGTTCCGAATCACATGAGAACCGCATTTGCATTACCGTGTACGCAGTTCTGTGGCACATTGATGTTAATGTGAACCAGGTGTAAGTACCTGAGCAATGATGAAATTATAATCACGGCAACCTGCGACGAAACTACGTCCGTACGTACAATCAATTACTACCGGCAATTTTCAGAGAAGAAACGAGAACGTTAGATCAGTGAAACTGATTGCTACAATTCAGAAAAATATAAAATTAAATGCAAAAAAATTAAAATAATAATTAAAATTAAACAAATTATTTAAAAAATAAAATAAAATATTTTTTTTTTATTACAGCCATTATATGTGTTTGTTATTTAGAAGTATTAAGCGTCAAGCAAGTTTTTTTTCTTTTTCCTGTTGTATCAGCACTTCTAGCGTACTGCCCATGAGTATGCACAGAAACTGCCATTTATAATAAGAGGTTGAAAATTAAGGCTCATGTGCATCATGCACGAGTAGAACTTCGCTAGTTCAAGCGATGTTAGGATAGATTTTAGAAACTTAGTAAAATATTATTACTTTGTCTTGCGACTGAGCTACTTGCTTCCTGGCACATCCTGCAGGACTGCGAACCAGTAATACACAAGTAGAGAAAGAGAGAGAGACCGAACGAATTGCATATGGCACAGTACAAATAATAAAGTACTTATCAGAAATAAAAATAATGTGCTAGTGTCTAAAATCCACGCGAACATCGCTTGAACTAGAGAAGTTCTACTAATGCATGGTACATACTGTAGCAGGGCAGGGGGAAGAAACTTTATGGGAAAACCACGAGCGTNAGCAGGGCAGGGGGAAGAAACTTCATGGGAAAACCACGAGCATGCTACATATAGAAGCGCCGATGAATCTAGTTGTGTAGGTGTGACCCCAATATAAAATGTAGAAACAAAGAGGCCGAGACAAAATCCCTACTCCAGCACCCTTACACGTAAATAATGATCATATACAGCAATAAAGCCAACTGTGATTTAGAATAAAAAGAGCAAGAGGTTTCATTAAGAGAGTAGAACTGAGAATCGTGCGATGAAAATAATTTTTTTTTTAATAAGATGATATATAATGATAAATATTTAAAATATGTAACAAGAACCACAATATATATGTATATACTCTTTGGTGCAAATAAACTGTTATAACCTAAGTTTTGGTTTTTTTGTGAAATAAATTATCGTTAATTTTGTTGGGATCCCTCGATAATAAAATCAAGATTCAAAACTACAAAATATGTCGAGCAATAATGAACCTTTTTGGAGGTAATGTCATTTTCCTTCTTGAAAGATAGTGTTCAAAATGAAATTAACAAAGACAGANATAATGAACCTTTTTGGAGGTAATGTCATTTTCCTTCTTGAAAGATAGTGTTCAAAATGAAATTAACAAAGACAGAATTACAAAGTATGTCGAGTCATACAAAACTTTAAAGGTTACTTATTACTTTTTATAAAAGATTGAGTTCGAAATAACATAGCGACTTGATTGCTGTATTTCATGTTCATGTCGAAAATAAAAGAGAGGGGAGTGGACTTTCCTGAGATGTGGATGCNACATAGCGACTTGATTGCTGTATTTCATGTTCATGTCGAAAATAAAAGAGAGGGGAGTGGACTTTCCTGAGATGTGACCCATCTTCAGGACATCTCCCTTGTCAAAGCCAGTATAGGAGTTTCTTAATTTTTAAAACTGCATCAAGCATCAAGAAAACACAAGGCGAATTAAAATAAAGTCTGCCACTTCTCGGCAGTAAGGTAAAGAAATGGCCTCAACACAGCATTTTCCGACCCAACAGGTGGACCGCGGTACATATCATATTTTCGCACAAAGTAAAGAGGCAATGACGAAATTATACATTATTGAGGCGACGATCCAAAAACAGAACAAGAAACACTCACCTAAAGCGGTAAAAATCAATCGATCACGCCATAAAAGGTGGATGATGGCCGGAGCAATTTATATTTTAAGTCACGCCATTACTAGTACAGAGCAAGAATTAGGGAGTAGGGTGCGTTCCGAAAATACCAGTCACTATCACAGACATCAAGTTGCTTCACACAACCAGTGATACTATCCTTTTGTTTTGAGGTATTTTACATTAAAACCATAAATAGTTTATAAAATTATATAGACAGAAACAATTTAAATATGAAATTCATAAACCAAATACAAGATATTTTATTACAAAATTTAAAATTCCTTTTAAATAAAGTTATTTCAATCGGTTGACACAACAGCTTAACCTGATCAGAGTAGCTGGTCACCGATACATTTTAAAATGAAAAAGTAACGAAATCGTGGAACATTGCTAGATGAATAACAAAAATTACAGAAACCGTGACTAAAACATTATCTAACCTTGCGTTTACATATAAACGAACAATAAAGCTAGAAGGTGGAAAATAAAACAAGCGGATCTGCCAACAAAACCAAAAACATTCCATGAAAGAGAATACAAGGTTAAATGAACATAGTTAAACATAAGCGTGTGCCTACAAACGGCACAACACGAGTCTTAATTTTGTAATTATTTCTTGCACTCTAACTTATAAAGGTGTTAATACGACCGTGTGGGTTTTTTTCCTGGATTTTCCCTACTATGTCGAACACCACATTAACGTTTTTCTCTCAAACATTTTGAGCCAAACTGTGGGAAATAATCGTGCCTTTTTTGTTCTTCAAGAAACACTTGCTTTTACGAACATAATAATAATTATAAAGTGCATGATTTTATAATATTATAGTTGCGATACAAATTTGCCAGAGGTCGCGTACTAACAATATAAAATCTCTTATTGAGATAAACATTGTCCCAACCTTAGAGGAAACCGTGAACAACTGTTCGGTGTTGCGACACGGAGATGATTAGGGCCCNGTGTTAATACGACCGTGTGGGTTTTTTTCCTGGATTTTCCCTACTCTGTCGAACACCACATTAACGTTTTTCTCTAAAACATTTTGAGCCAAACTGTGGGAAATAATCGTGCCTTTTTTGTTCTTCAAGAAACACTTGCTTTTACGAACATAATAATAATTATAAAGTGCATGATCTTATAATATTATAGTTGCGTTACAAATTTGCCAGAGGTCGCGCACTAACAATATAAAATCTCTTATTCAGATAAACATTGTCCCAACCTTAGAGGAAACCGTGAACAACTGTTCGGTGTTGCGACACGGAGATGATTAGGGCCCATCTGCGATTGGCTGCATCCATGGAAGGTGTCCGCATCCCATCCCCAACTTGAATGACGTTGAAACGAAGCATTCGTAGTTGCGGCGGTCTACATTTGAATATGTCCGAAGAAGAGCTTTCACAAACCGCAACGCTTGGAAAAAAAAAACAGCAGGGAAGTGACAACAGAACAGTTCTGTAAACGTGCTTGAGGGTAGCAGCATCCAAATTTCTCTACCACCAAAAGAATATTCATTTAGTTTATTATAGAGAACTGTTTTTTGAAGGAACAATTCAAATGTCGATACAGTTGTTACGTTGAAGAATTTACCTCATCTGTAGGAGGAACAGGAATGTTCTGCTCTAGGAACTGTATTCGTAAATGCCGATACAATCACAGACAAGACCACGACATACAGTTCTGTTACAATCACTATCTACGTTGACAACATTAAGATAGCACCAGCAACGAATATGATTACTGTCCCTATATTAAAAGTTCACATAGGTAACGGGTGCAGACATTTGGTTCCTACAACCATATTTTGTTCTCAGTACACCAGAGCCCAGGAAATACAGCAAACTGAAAGCCATTCTTTTGTAAAAGTTATATCATTAAAATTTTTATATGTAACCAATTTTGACGATTTACACGATATAATTTTAACATAAGTCATCAAGCTTTGTTTTTTTTTCTTTCCAAATTTGAGTTTTTTTTAAGAACTGGAGTATTAGGATATTTCTTGGGTTGATGTAATTTATATTTAATTACAGTTAACGAGTTCATTACATAATTTATAAATAGCTCAAGTCAAAATCTAAGAACTTTATTCTACTTTGTCAACGTCTGTTTTGTTATTGTATAAACGCACGAAAACGCATTCAACAACTAAAATATTCGTTAGTCATCTGAGGAAACAGTTAAGTACCAAAATTCAAAGTTGGTTAATGTTCTTTAAGAACCCATCTAAAATTGTGCTGTTCCAAGCTTTGTCTTATGACAAGGATACGCTGTTTGGTGCACGTGGCCATCTGACGTCACGACGCTGTCGGAAGCTCTCGTGTCTTAAGACAAACTGTGTCCAAATACAACTATTTACCAACTTTGATCTTTTGTTCCATGCCGTTCTCTAAGATGATAAAAAAATTAGATAAATTTTTAAGCATCTAAAAGTTTTCACGCGAAAATAGCAAAACATAAGACGTGATCGTTAAAAACGGGCGTCAACGATTTAAGAGTAATAAATATCAAATTATATAAATGTTGTTATTATGTAGAATATAAAATTAAATTGAATATGGTAAAAACAATGGTGAAATCGCAGACTACACTGAATCACAATGAATAGATAAAGTCATCTTTGAATTTAATATTTATATTGCATGTTGTCAGATTAAGAATGAACTTTTAATTTCCCAATATGTACAAGTTGAGTTCACTGTATTAAAGCCTATTGTGGTCGAGTTCCAGTTTGAGAAAGTTCAGTTTCAGACATGGCAATTGTAGACGACATTCGCATTGCGTCAATATGACGTCACTTGACATTGGGATTGCAACATATACACGTCCACGGTAACGGCCAATTGCAGAAGGGCTTCAAGACACGAGGAGCTTCTGACAGGGCCATGACGTCATAGGGTCGCGTGAAACGGTCAGAGTATAATTGCACTAGGACACAACTCGGGGTAGCGTGATTGCAGAAAGGCCCCTACTGTGCCGCTGGCATGTGCACTCTGCCTCGTATTCCCTGCACGACCAGGGAATACGGGGCAAAAAGTACATTATTTTCAAAATTAGAAAATTTGCTATATATGTTTATTATTTTTTTGATTTTTACTGACGTTTCACATATGATAAACATTGATTTACAAATTTTATCTGCATTTATGAATCAGCAATAAATTTTGAGAAAAAAATCAGTTAAGTCATTAAGTTTTTTTTTAAATATCCAACTGGTAATCTATACAATTTTCCTTACTAATGATTTCTTTCATTAGTTGTGTATCACCACATCTACTCGTTATTGGATTGATTAGTTTATAACAAAATTTAAATTTACAGTCCAAGGAGTATTATGAATAAATATCATGGCGAATAGTTTTACCAACGCCACTTGTTTGCCGACATGCTTGTTAAAAGAGTGTTTTAGTACACTGCCACGACAATGATAAAATTATTCAAGCAAACCATTAGAAGTTTTCGGTATTATATCTACTTTCACGCATCACCATAAAAATATTGAAATTAAAGTTTTTTAAAAGTACTAATAGCATACAAAAAAGTACCATTAAAAT
Organism: Clitarchus hookeri; assembly: GCA_002778355.1. Classification (NCBI taxonomy): domain Eukaryota; kingdom Metazoa; phylum Arthropoda; class Insecta; order Phasmatodea; family Phasmatidae; genus Clitarchus; species Clitarchus hookeri. Next base: position 27,202 of record NQII01006136.1, read on the forward strand.
TTTTCCATGACTATACTTTGATGGCCGTTACATTTATGAAATACTTCATTCCGCCCATAAATTGCCTCCTTTCATTCAGATTTGTTAGTTGTGTCTCATCCTTTTGTTTGTCCGTCACATGACCTACTAAATATTTTCCTCCCGACTAAAACTTGGCAAGCTCTAACTTTTGACGGACGGACGGACGGATCGAACTACAGCTTTGTAAATTTGTATTGCGTGTCTCCCGTCCGCTACCGTTCGAAGGCTGCGAAGGTTTTATTTTTGCTTCCGTATTTTGTAATTTCTTTAATTTTTATTAGTGATTGAATTTGTTGTTTTGACTTTCGAACATTTTGTGAAGATTTTATAAACAGTTACGTATGAGAAAACAGGCTCTCGTTAATCTGCAAAAGAAAAATGGTACATATGTCTAGACAGAAATAATTTATAGAATAAAGATTCAGGTCAAATTTCACACAGTGAGTGCTTATTATTCAGCTTTAAAGGTATGAGTGTTTGTGCTCACAAAATCGCTAGTCAATTCTATATACCTGGGAAAATATATTTCTAATATTTTTCTATTATTTAAGTTGGCAGTGTTAATTGTGAGGTTTTGTCAGTCGGTCGTCTAGGAGGCTGAGGTACGTGACATGCTTTTGTTATTACGACCTTAACACAGTTAAATTTGTAGCAAAACAGCATTTGTTAATTTCTGATCTTATATTTCTAATATAAATTTTCCTTAAAGTAGATTTCAATGAAATTTATTTTATATTATATTAAAACTACCTGGCACTTGAGAGGGAAAAATATGTTAACAGTTGGAGAATTATTGGAGGGGACGCGCTCCCTTATCCACCCCGCTGTGACGCCCGTGATGCCAACTTTACTGTGCGCATGTCAGTCAGTCTGCCCTTTAAAATATGCGAAGGTAGTGGCAGTGACATTTTTCAAAGGTTGATTTCAAAAGTGGTCACTATACTGTGAACAGCCTTTACCAAAACTGCAGTTCACTCGGTGCGGTGGGCAGTTCGCATACGAATGAAAAAACATAGCACAGGCGGGGCCGCAGTTGCTCAGAGGCTAGAGNCAGTTTTTTAAAAGTACTGATAACATACAAAGAAGTACCATTAAAATTTTTCCATGCCAATACTTTGATGCCCGTTACATTTATGAAATACTTCATTCCGCCCATAAATTGCCTCCTTTCATTCAGATTTGTTAGTTGTGTCTCATCCTTCTGTTTGCCCTTTAAAATATGCGAAGGTAGTGGCAGTGACATTTTTCAAAGGTTGATTTCAAAAGTGGTCACTATACCGTGAACAGCCTTTACCAAAACTGCAGTTCACTCGGTGCGGTGAGCAGTTCGCATACGAATGAAAAAACATAGCACAGGCGGGGCCGCAGTTGCTCAGAGGCTAGAGATCCAACCTACCTCCCACCAAGGTGAACCGGTTTCGCTCCCGGATCGGTCGGTGGATTATTCTCAGTCATCTCCCGTTTCCCCCACCTTTGCATTCCGGCGCCGCACCTTTATCTGTTCTCAAGGCCCCGATGTTAAAGGTTGTTGGATCCCGAAAAAAAAAAAAAAAAGATATTTTATAATTTGTACCAAATATTGTTTAATTCGTACGATTGAAAGAGATAAAATGTTACTCGAAAGAAAAAAGTTAACACTTTATATATTTTTTTAATGATTTGATTTAAAATACAAAATTGTTCTGTTTTGTTGCAGCCGTAACAACAAATACTAAGTTGAACAAATGAAAAAAATGTACCGCTTAAACTAATGCCGTGGACTACTGCTTGGCATATGTGGAACCAGGAAATAAAAGTTCGTACATTTAAAAAAAAAAGTTCAATTATGCATAAAAATTTTGTATTTTATGTATTTTTTCATAAATATGGCTTATTATTTTATTATTACATATGCGTCACGTGGTTCAGCTGTACNAGCTTATTATTTTATTATTACATATGAGTCACGTGGTTCAGCTGTACAACTTAGTTAGTGTTCTTTATTACGGCTGCAACAAAACAGAAAAAATTTGTATTTGACATAAAATTATTCAAAAAATATTAAGTGTATTTTTTTTATTCTAAGAAATTGTCATTAGATACNAATTTGTATTTGACATAAAATTATTCAAAAAATATTAAGTGTATTTTTTTTATTCTAAGAAATTGTCATTAGATACAATGCGTACGAGTTGAACAATGTTTGGTAGAAATATAAAGTAACTAATTTTTTGGGGTCCGACACACATTGGCCGCCGGGGTAGGCAGCCGAACGGAGTGCAGAGCTCCAGCAGCATACGTTTTATTAAAAAACCGTCTAACGTGTCTGAGTGACGTCTGCTTACGAGTAGCATTTAAGAAACGTTACGCGTCTGTATGCGTTCTTCAATTCCTCCATTTCTCTCTATAGCATGTTTAAGTGATAGTGAAAATGGCTCAAACGGGCGTTTTCGAGGTCATTTTTTAGGTGTGGACATTCCGGTACAAAACTTTAAAAAAGGAGTAGGGACGTGCATCATACCTTTATTTTTATTACTGCGTCATAAAATGGTAGGGTCTCCGCTGAAAGTTCTATAGAGGTGCGTTATCGACGACAAGACTGCACGCCAGTTCAGTGCTTTGCGCGTAGAGGCGATGAGAGAGTTGGCGCGCATGTCTCGGGCCGTGTCGGAAATGAATATTTCATTATTTTGTAATTTACCATTTCGTAATTTTTAATTCGGACGTTGTCGACAGTCACTTGTTTAGCACTCGCGGCAACGAATTGTTTCATTAAGAGTGAAATTTATGTTTATCTCAATTTAACGCTTAAAACTTACGTAATATTTCTACTGGCGAATATGTTAATAAATAAGAAAACAATACTTTATACAATAACGTCTTTAAAAACATTTTGTTACGTGATATATCAACAAAGCACAGCACTTATTTGCGTTTTAAAACATGCCTAGTATATTTTAGGAACAGTTATTTGATTCAAAAATAGTATTAACTACGTATTAACGTATGTGTTTTGAAGGCCAAAACCAACATGGCGCGGATTTCGTCATTCTGCATTTTTGCTAACATCCGCTAGATAAAAAAAAATGTGAAATACCAAATTACCTAATACGTCATCATTTTTGTATACAAAATCGGGTATCGTGGTCATTCTGTCAACGAAATCTGCCATTTCGGACACGACCTCTGTCGCCCCTAGCCCTCACAGGCCTTTAGGCGTCAGACGTGCAAAATTCCCTTCAATCAAGAGGGGCACCTGAAAAGCCGCCCTCAACTTCTCCACTCCACTCCAGTGCAATCCTCCAGCACGTGGCACGACGGCGGCGGTCAGGCAGCGCGACTTACCAAACACGCGAGTTTCGTGCAAGGTGGAGAGGTTCGGGTCAGCGAACGAGAGAGAGAGAGAGAGAGGGTTGGGGGGGATACAGGCCGAGGCGACGGGCAGTGAGCGTGCGATCCAGGTCTCGGCGTCGAGAGAAAAAACAGGCCATTCCGCGGCCGGCAGCCAGCCGCGCGTGCGCGTCGAGCCAGCCTGCCTGCCCACGCGTCTTCTACGCCGCTGAGGCGACACACAAGCTCCTCTCTGCCGCTGCCAGTTCAACGTTCCGTCACTGGAGGTACGTGGATTTCATGCATTTATTTGGCAAAGGCTGTTCGCGATAAAGTGAGCACTTTTTGAAATCAGCCTTAGAAAAAAAAAATTGTATGCTCCTACCTGCATGTATTTTAACTGGCGCACTGAGTGACATGCGCCCAGTAAAGTTGGTAATGATTGAGGGAAAGTAGTTCCATATCTTACAGTCGAATTAAAAGTGTTACGTAACCATTTATGACAACTTAAATTATTTCTTTCGCTTTGTGTTTTTTTAATACATCGAAATGTAAAAATTTGAAATATTTGTAAATTATTTACTTTTTATAATAATTTCATAGCTTCACTTGACCGACGCATGAATAATGAAATGAGGCCCTTGCCAAAGTTAATTTTACATAAAGCGGAGTTGAGTTGAGAGATTTGAGCTGCTCTTAACAATTTGGTCTTGAGAGCCGATGAGGGTGAAACGAGGTGAGGATGGAGGAGCACCGGACTCCAGTGGTGAGGGAAGTGGGAGATCCCCGAGAAAACCCGCCGACCAGCGGCATCGTCCTGCACGATTCCTACTTGCAAAAATCCGGGAGTGAACCGGCCTTGGATTGATGTGGGCGTATCCATTTTGTGATTAGCTCCACGGGGCTCTACGAATGGGCATTGTGATTTATTGGCTACTATACGCTGCGAAATGTTCCCTAATGGCTGGGCTGCCGGCTGGCGAGTAGTTTACCAGGCGCTGATTGGCTAAAGGCCTTCCAATGTTTTGCAGGTCAGTGACACCATTTTAATGGCGAGTGCAGCTGGAGTTCGCCGTACAATCACTGGTTTCGCCTTTGTATTCTTAAGTACTCAATCCACAGAGAAAGTCACTTATTTTACGAACTCCAACTGCACACGCCAAGAAAATGGTGCTACCGGCCAGCAACATGTTTTCGTTTATTTGTATTATAGGTAATCATAACAGTTCTTCGTTACAGTAACTTTGAGGTTATGTAATTCAGTATTTTAATTTACGTTTATAACACATTGCCTATTTTCCCTTTTCGTTATATAATATGTTTGACATGTTAAAACCTTTTTTACTTTTTGCTTATAACTCATTCTTTTTCTTTAATCTTTTATATAATAATAATTATGGTACGCAAGCTACAATTATGGTACACCATTTTAATATACCATTTTATTTGAAGTTGGTAGTCTCTTTGTGTTATTATATCTATAGAATTTAACATAATTTTAACTTTTATTTATTTTATGCTTAAAGGTGTTAAAGGGAATATAGATTTGCTTACTATTGTCTTTATTTACTTGCACTCGGTAGCCAATCAGACACAAGGCTCGTGCCCGGAACCTTGCGCGGGCAATCGAAGTGACAAATCACCAACATCAAAAACACAACCACGTCATTTCGTCTCTGTATACTTATATTTTCTGTGCTCGAGCCAAGCTCAATTTCCAGCGAGGTCATACCCAGATTTATTCACGTGGGAATCGTTGCGGATGTGGCCGGTGGGTATTCTGAGGGCACTCCCTTCTCACAATTGCATTCCGTTGTTGCTCCATTTTCACCTCACTTCATCACCATCGGCGCTGAAGTTCAACGAGTGTTTGACGGACAGTATATGAAACTTCAGAAATACACCGCAATAATAAGACCCCTACGCCCACCAAAATTATACCTTTTTTATTTTAAATAGTTTCAAGCACTTCGCAGTTATGACAGCCAACATGAGAAAACCATTTCTCTCGTTTCTGCATAAAAACTTGCATATTCAGATCACGTGTGCTAGCGTTAGTTTTCTGAAGAAATCCGTATCAAAAATTCTTTCCTAGCTGTACGAAGTAAAGTAAAGGCTTACGTATTGTGCCAATACGGATGTGATTGTATTACACGAGTTTGTACTTCTAGCTTCTGAATTTGCAATCCCTACATTCATTTGTGAACGTTTCACCACGCATTAAGCCGTGCTCGGTATATACTTTACTTCTTATTATGTATTCTTCTGCGATGTGTAAAATTAACATAAACTCGCACCATCTCAATTCGTGCCTCATCCAAGGGAAAACGTGCAGTTTTTAAGAACGTAAATGTGTGATACTAATGTGGGAATCCCGTGCTCTTATGAGTATAAACGAAGAAACACTTAATTGACCAAAATTTTAAACATTACACTCTCAGTACATCGTGACTCTGAAGTATTTTTTAAAATATTTATTATCTGCCAACCTAACTGGGAGACTACATGCTAGTGTGAACTATAGCACATATCGCGTAGTTATGGGATGTTTGTTTATAAGGTTTATTTCAGAAGTGNCATGCTAGTGACTACATGCTAGTGTGAACTATAGCACATATCGCGTAGTTATGGGATGTTTGTTTATAAGGTTTATTTCAGAAGTGTTCGCTTTACCGTTAACAGCCTTGAACATACAGGATGGGGTGAAATTACACCGACAAACTTCAACCTTTTTGAGGCGAATCACTATGAAAAACCAAATGGGAAGTATAACATTTAGGACGCTTTCTACCTAACTTGAATAATAAGGAAAATTTTATGCTTAGAATTCAAACCCATTGTTTGGAAAATACTGGAAAAGAAGTGAAATTAAATTACAATTCCCCGAACATTGTTATATGTTATCGGGATTTTAAAACTAACAGAAAACTCTATTACCTCCTCTTGTAAAGAAAATAACAGGAGTGGGCCACACTCGTTTGCAGGCAACTATTTTTACCGTCAGGTATTACAATCTCTCGATGCTGATTTATTGAGTAGAATGACGTTATCAACACAAACGTTTCTCTTGTTACAATTGACCAGGACTCGCCGTTATCGTTTTCGGCGGCAACGATGCAGTTCTAAGCGCGTATGCAGAACCTACACTTCCCTGCAGGGAATCACAAACTGACCGTCGCCAGAAGCAAATAGGTGGCTTCAGTACTGCAAACTTCCTAAAGTATTAGTACTCGCCGCTTACAGCAAGTGTTAAAAATGTCCTCCACCGTCGTCTGCAGAATATCTCACACGCATGCAGGTAGTATTGCCTAACTTCTAGGAACTGTATCGCTGCAGCCAAAGTTCTCTGCTCGTTTTACACTAAAACGGGAGGTCCTGGGCAGTTGCAACAAAAGGACTATTTTGAGTTAGGTAGGTCATACTGATCAATGAACCAGCACCAATAGTTCATAATTCCTGATGTAAATAAAGTTGCCTGGGAAAGAAGGTGGCAACAATGTTATTTTCATTACATGGAGAGGAATTATTGAGAACATATGGCGATGTTCGGAGAATTTTAGTTTAATTTAATTTCGTTTCCAATATTTGGAAAAATGCGTTTCAAATATCATTTTTCAATATATTCTATCTCTCTTAATATTTAGTTTACCTAGAAAGTGTCCTATATATTTCCCAATTGAATTTGAATAAGGAATAACCTCACGAGGTTTGTCGCTAGGATTCCATCCCACCCTGCATATAAGTATATTCTTCCGGTACGCATTAAAATTATTAGTATTGTCAGTGACCTTAAAGATTTAAACCCTTGTATGTATCAAGCGACTAACTGAAACTTTTATAATCCGTATCGTCTTTTCTCAATCGCGTGTTAAACAGAAATGAGTTCATTTAATTGACCACCAATTTAAGATAAAGAATGTGTTCCGAAACCACTATCACGAATTCCAATTGCTTTTTTGGAAGACATGCGCTTCAAATGTTAACTACAAATGTGGTTTAATCCATTGAATAAAAATGCAGTAGACCGCTTATTCGTCTTATTTGCATGTACCCAACATTGACCAACCCCAAATAAACACAACTGTCAAAGTAACATAGTGAACAAAGCTGAATGTGTTTGTTTTTCTTAATTTTTAAATGACAAGCTCTAATATATTTAATATTTGAATTTAAGCAAACTGCATTGAAAATTGGTTATAAGAAGTATAAAAACACATTAAAAGCACTTGTTTACTAAACAATATCCTAACCTCAAACCTGATTCACGCCATATTGCCAGAAAAGCAGTTCAATGTTGCGACACGGAAATTGGTTGTACGCAGCCAGCGAGATCGCTCTACCTCGCCTTTAGTCTATAGTTTGATCATGACGATGCACTAGAACAACCTCCACTTCCCGTCCGGGAACATTTCGACCAAACATTCGGGGGGTAAAATTTACATGCTGAGGTAGCAGCCTAGCTGTATCACTTCTAAAACAGACGGATTCGACGCCACTTTATTTGTTTATTCTCGGGGCCACGTGTAGAGTCGTGTTTACGAGACGGCTGTATATACAGAGGAGCACCTTCTTGAACGATTCCCAATCGCAGCACAGGAAGTTTAGTTCACAGTGCGAATAAGAGTAGAAGAAAGTTTGCAATGGAACTGTTACACGTCACATACAGCAGATCTTGTAGTGGACTGGGATGCAATGTCGAAAAAAACAAATGGATCTGAAAACCAAGAACATAAACTTATTACAAAAAAAGGTTCAGGAATTACAACACACGTCAGTTAAGCTCTTACCACCAGAAGCATGTAATTTGTACTGTCGATTTTGTTTTACTTGTAGCACAAAATGTTTCGGTCATGTGATCTTATTCAAAATATTTTCCCCTCAGTTCCCTCGACAAGCCCTAAGAGTGTGAAATAAAACCTAAAAATATTGAATAATATTTTACATAACTTGCTGCATACATTTTTTGTATGCATAACAACTGCTTGAAAATATACATAATGCTACAGGCATCGGATTATTTTTTCTAAAAAATAATCGAAATGATGTTAAATAAATCGCTGATCATCTTTAACAGAACACATTGCATATCAAAAACTGTATTGTTTATTAATAACTACAAGCGTGTGCAAAAGAATTTCCCGTTTAAAATTATTTTACCAATGTAACAACTGTAATTAGTCAATTCACAAGTTTTTTGCTACATTAGGTGAGCACCTTCCAAATTTCTACTTAAATGTACAATAATACATTTAGTGTTCTGCACGTGAGTTTAGCTTCATTTATTTGTATAAAAAGAAATATTCTGAACAGTGCTGTTTGGGAAAATACTGGAACATACGAAATATGAACTGTTCCTACACTAAAGAGTAAAAATTTTTTTTGCAATTTTACATAACATACATAATTTTTTTAAAAAAAGTCGCGAAGATACTTATTGTAACAATACAAGGTTGTTAGCTGCAGTTTTGCTTCACTCAGTAAAGATATAAAGTTGTCGTGTTTTTAAAAGCAAGTTCAGTAGACTTCGTGATTATTAGAAACACGGAGGGGTGTGTTTTCCATATATCTGTGCTGTAAAGACACAGTATTCCACTCGTAGTGCTACAAACAATTTCCAAGCAACAAGTTCCAAAAGAGTTGGTTGCTAAACGCGCAAAAAAATATTGTACTGTGCATAACGAGAAAGTGAATTAAAACGCGAAAGTTGTAACAAAATAACATTTTACAAGGTGTTCTCCGTGTTTTTTTCAATAATAGCCAATAAGAATATCGTCATTAAATTGTGTCGCGTAGAATATATAACCGTCTGACCGTTGTCCCAGTGGCCTTGGTTCAACGACTGAATGCTATTATGTCCTAAGGTTCCGTGATCAGCTTCTGACCAGGATATGTGACAATTAAAAAGCAAATGTAATTCCTAGGTTCCGAGTATTGTGCTGTTCCTCCACCTTCATCTTGGGTCCATCGCTCTTCTTCTATTCGCCGAGCTTGCTGCGTTACTCTTCTGGCTGAAGAAGTCGTCACCACAAAGGTAAGTATGTACGATTGGGTTAGCGGCAGTTCATTTGCTGTTCCGTTGGTGCATTTTTGGCTGCAGCATCACAATAATAGTCTATTCGCGGTTTCTCCAAACTTTTCGAATCAAAAGTTTGAAAAAACACCCCATCACTGTTAAAAAAAATTCTCCGTAATTTTACGGAAAAGTGCTGGTAAAAAATTCTCCAGAACTCTCCGTTAATTTACGGATGCAATTACTTGAATTAACGGAAATTTCAGTAAATATGATTTCACTGAACGGGGTCAGTGTAACGTACATTTCCGTAATATAATAAAAAACATTTCTATTTTTACAAGCATTTCCGTTCTGTAGCTAAACGTAGATTTCCGTTAATTGAAAAAAAAAAAAAAGGTCAATTTACGCATTTTTACATTACATACGAAAATGTAAATTTCTGTTATTCTAAAATACATGTAGGTTACTTTACGGATGTTACCATCATCTACTTAAACACACATTTCCGTTACTTAAACAAGGCATGTAAGTTACTTAACGGATGTCTCCGTCATGTATTTAAACAAACATCTTCGTAATGTAAACACTCACTCATGTTAATTTACGGATGTTTCTGTTGCATACTTTTAAGGAAAGTCATTTTAAGTAATATTGCAACTATTTAACAGAGAATTCAATATAACACTTTGTGACATCTGTAATTCTTCAAGACATCCAACCTATTTTATGAATATTTTCGCTACCTCAAAGTAAGTGTCTGTCACTTGAGCATACAACTTTATTTATTTATAGTAGCATTACAAAACTTTGGGGCACATATTTGACACCTGAGAAACATTTACGTTTACTTGCAACTATATACACGTTAAGCTTTAACATGATGTTCATCACAAGAATAATTTTGAATAGCCTAGTATATATTATATTCATAGCACTTAAATATAATTTAGAAAAACAACTTATTAAAAACAATTATACCACACTATACTAATAGTCTCGGTGAGGCTCTTAAAACTTTAAAAGATACGAAAGGAATACCTATCTGTACATGTAATGGCTCCAATTTACTTATACAGTGCTACAGTCTGTGCAGAACTGATTTTATAATAGGTATTAAAATTTTTGTTATTAAAACAATTGTGTTGGCTATTAGGTCACTATCACTAATAATTCAGATTACTTTCACTAATAATTGATAGTTAATTTTCCTACTCCCTGTAACATTTTATTGCATGTAGTAAGTTGTTTTCATTCATTTACCATGTACTTGTGAATAATTAGTACCCATAAAATGTCTCAAATAATAATTTGCAGCCTATTATAAGTTTCTAGAAAGGCATATATTTAAAACTGCCATTATTTACACCATGTTTTAAAGTAATTTAATTTAGAATAGAGTTATTTCCTTCCTTGATGTTATACTTGGACAACAAAGCAGACTGCAGACAACTCAACCTAATATTACAGAAAACTCTCATGACAAACCAATTTAGGTGTATCTACAGCATCAATTTCACTTAACAAGTTCGCTTTGGTAACTACAATCTTTGCCAATGTGATTGCAGTACCACCCATACCGTATAGAATCGTCCAGTGCCACTTGCAGTTTATCACAATAGTGTGTGTCAAAAGTATTTAGTAGTGTGGGAAAATTCCAACTTATGTTGAAAAAGTGCATTCATGCCAACAAATAAAATACATTAACTCGCTCTTGTACAATTATAATCAACTGATAGATTACTTTCCTATACATTTTTGTATTTTATGCAAAATTACATAAAACTGTCAATTTTATGGGATGTTGCACAAATAAATACAATAGATGTTGATAAAAAAAACTTTTATTACACAAGAAATGCCTTATATTTTAACCAATTTCTTACATATACACTGAAAACATTTTAAAAAGTTCTTAACACTAACAAGTCTTGTTTTTATGAATACAACAAACACTGCACAAATGAAAAACATTCAAGCAGAATGGTTTAAAAAATTCCTGTGTAGTTCTTGTACAATATCCTGTATATTAGTGGCTAAACAAGTACTGCACATTTATGTTAACAAGAAAATTGTAAGTACTTAAAACACAAGCACTTAGTGGTTTTAACTGCGATATGCTTAGAATAAATGTATTTGTATACCATTAATAAGAAATTCATCAACGGAAACATCATACCTGTGAAAAATATTTATCACTGAAATGTAAACAAACTTTTCGACCACAGAGGAGAAAAATTTTTATTCACGTGAATTTTGTTTTTTGTTGGTACCTGTCTGCCAACCAATTTTAATCATGAATACCTACCGTTATTGTAAACAATTGTTTACATTATTGAAATCATTTACGAAGTTTTTAAACAAATGTTGTAGAGAATCAAAATTTGGATATGTATGTAATGTAACTTTTTGACGAAAGTATACGTACTGATCTCGCAGAAACTAAGTAATTAAAAAACTGAGAGTAGTGGAACATCTTTCTATTTCCATGATTACTTAATATTATAAATTGGCCACTCTCCACAACTTAATAACGAACTACCAAATTGGTTAGTTTTAAAACACTGCAACAATAATGTATTCTTAACTAGGCTTGTTTTTTTTTTTTTGCAATACTGTAAATACTATTTATACATCGTATTAAATGCTTGACAACTGTATGTATTATTTAACACTGAAACGCAGTAAAAGATCTTCCCCATTTTTTATTGCAGCTAGAAATAAACAAATGTTTTGCTAAACATAAGCTGCTAAGAAAATTACACTCAGAAAACCTTCAAATTTGTAACAGTCATGCATAAAGTACAAGTGTGGAATGAAAAGTCAAAGAAGGTAGCTAGAATCATAAAATGTAATATTTGGTTGTTATTAATTTTAAGTACAGATATTTTTATGTCAACTATATGAAAAGTATAGTTATAAGATATATTATAGGTGTTTAGCCGTTGATTTTATGCATAAGTGATCGACTGACTTATTTTAGAAGTTAAATGTAACTGATTTGCAGTATAATTGAATGATGGTATCATCATGTTCCAAAACAAGTGAAAAACAAAAGCGTTCAAAGTGAAACACATAAAAAATTAGATCTTATCAATTACACGTTACACAACCGTATCTAAAATAGTTTGAAAATGTTACACTTGCATACCATTTTGTATAGTTTTTTTCGAGCATAATAAAATTTGGTATGTTTAATTTGGGCATAATCAACTGCTTGCTATCATTATACAGAGTATCCACTATTTACAGCGGCCAGTTAGTTCATCCATAAAACAACACCTTCCCACCTGGTACATGTGTGTGTTTCCTGAGGTAATCAAACAACTAAGATGGAGGTTCAACAATGACATGCCTCTTAAATATCGCACTGCATTTGCAAACAATCTCTAAACTGGCGTATTCCTTTTCCTAGCATTATATTAAAACAGCAGTAAGAGGTGATCGTAATGTAATATATGTATGTAAAGTCAGTTACTGTTAATGACATGCCAGCTACGGAGATGTTATACATCTACATACATTGCACAGAACAAAAGCACAAGAAGTGCTGCAATGTGTTGGTTTGTTTGCAATATTGTTTCGCCTTGACGCAAGCTCTGTCTGGAACCTGATGTGGATCTACATGCGGCATCTCACGCATTGCAACACATTGCAACAAGCAGTCTCAACATGTGCAACTCACAATTTGCCTCTGAATATCTATACTGCTAACTTAACCACTTTACACTCACTCAGTTTTTTACGTAGCTAGTCTAGTTAGCTGTTGTGCTAAAATAAAATGTTAAAACAAACTCGGATAACATTAACGAATATTCATGCAAGCATTCTCGTTGTGCCCAATTCACCAGCTCGCAGGTTTTAGTTATAGCAAATTCGCTGTTTTATGTGAGTTAAATTATATAAAGTATTGTATTACTCATTTTCGCTTCAAACGCATTAAAATTTCTTGAAGAAAAACTGTTAATGCTTCCTTCAATGTATTAATTAATCTCTCATATACCTAAAGTTGGCAACATAAAATTTTTCAAACAATCTTTTTACGTTCCTTGCTTTTCATCCATTTTAGAAACAAAACACAAATTTCTTTTAATATTTCTATCCTATAATACAGTATTAATTTTCACAGCAATTTAGTACATGTACAGCATTTCATGTGCACTTTGTGACTGAAACTGATTACAATTTAAAAACAATATGTTAAGGTACATCAAAAAGGTAAATTATCTTTAGCAACATGTTTGGCATGCAATATTTCAATCTGCAAGTGTACTTGTAAATAGAGTTGCTGTGATTGGCCAGTTCATCACTGTGATGAAGGCGCAGTCAGATCAGGGCTCACACACAAACATAATGTAATTTACAAGTTGGAACCATGCTCCCCTCAAAAATTCTTAATTTGTGCTGAACCGCTGGGATTCTAAATGTTAAACTGATTTTGGTTCCTGGCTTGCAGTGCTTGTACACACGCCATGAAGTTGACCCACAGCTACAGCCCAACTCAACTAGCCTCGCTCACATGTACAATGCATATTTAAATGTAGTATTCTGTTTCCATGCAGTTCAGAGGATACCAATGTGGAACTGAATCTCATTTAACTAGCCTCGCTCACATGTACAATGCATATTTAAATGTAGTATTCTGTTTCCATGCAGTTCAGAGGATACCAATGTGGAACTTAATCTATCTGTGTAGACTAAGATGCAATTCGAATACCTCTTGTTGTGTGGTTGTATGTGAAATGCTACAAACAAATCGGCATACGGGTGCTTCTAAACTAGTCAATGTGGACTAACAGTAGCCATTTTTACTGTGCACGTGCCATTAAATAAAGTGAATTCTGGCCTCTCAAATCTAGAAATGAAATAGTATGATACATTCGATTCTTTATGTAAATGAAGGTAACTGCAGGAATTTAGCATAAACTTACAGTAAATGGGTGTTAGGCTAGGGTTCTGAAGTTGCAGCAAATATTTGCCATTTTGAAAAATATCATAAACGTGGATGTCATCCAACGTATAGTAGTCTGAAAGGTATAATAAACAGTGTTGTATGCTGGTATCGTTATTTAGGGTACTGTAGAGGCAACAAATATTTACTTTTTTTATTAATCTCGCAGCATTGGATGGTACCCAACATATAACCGTCTGAAAGGTATTAAAAACAGCATTAAAGCCAGGTAATGATAAGTTATGGTTTCAGTATTGGCAACAAATATTTGCCATTTTGAAAAATATAACATTGGATGGTATCCATTGTATAACATTCTGAAAGGTATAATAAACACTGTTGTATCCATGTAATTTTAGGTTACGGTTTTGCAGTGGCAACAAATATTTACCTTTTTTTTAATAATCTCGTAGCAGTGGATGATATTAGTCTTATACTAATAGTCTAAAGAGAATAATAAACAGCGTTGTAGGCAGATAATGTTAGGTTAGTGTTCTGTAGTCGCAATAAATATTACATTTTTTAAATAATCACTTAACAATGCATGATATATGTTATATCATAGTCTGTATGGTGTAATAAAAGATATTGTTAGCAGGTAATTGTAGGTTAGCTTTCTGTAGTGGTAACAAATATTTACCGTTTTTGTATAATCGCACAACAGTGGATGGTATCTATCGTATAATAGCGTGAAGGGTATAATAAACTGTGTTATAGGCAGGTAACGTTAGGTAGATTCTGTCTTGTCGCTAATGTTTGCCGTTTTTAATAATCTCGTAGCAGTGCAAAATATTTACCTTATAATATACTGAAGGATATAGTAAACAGTGTTGTAGGCAGGTAACGCTACGTTAGGAACCTTAGAGGCAACAAATATTTACATTTTTTAAATAATCTCACAGCAGTGGTTGGTATCGTATAACATTCTGAATGGTCTAAGTTACATCTTTTTTTTTTACATAATATTACTATAGAGTTTTCTAATGACGAGTATTTGCCATTTTTATTTAATAATTGTAAAGCAGAGCATATTATCTAATAATATTTTGAACGATATTATTAACGGTGTTTTTAGGTAATATTAGTTTAGGTTTCTGTGGTTATGAGCCTTTGCTGTTGTAGTATTGAGTAGTATATTTGAGCAGAGGGGTTCAATTCTGTTGCCTAATACCAGGTACAGTATAGTGACGTACAATTGAACCCACATGCTCAATTGCACTACTTGGTGCTGCCAATATACGTAAATATATTAGCGTGGTACAGTAAATGGCAGTGACCTACAGTACAATTGAGTAGGTATTTCATAATGAGATTATCACACTCCTGCAGTTCATACAGCATCATTACTTTATGTCGTTTTCAGAAGTTCCTGCATCTCTCTGCATTTCCTACGTCTACGCCGGCAGCAACTCATCAAAAGTATCTATCAGTGGAGAAGGCATATTAGGATTGGTAACTATGTATGCTTACAGCTTTTTCTAGAAAAAAAAGCAGAATAATTTGTTTTAACATGATGTAAACAAACCCCCAAACATTTCTGGAAAGCATCAAAAAAATATACTTCTACAAACATTTACATTGCTGTTAACATTAATCAGTTACAGAACTTTCAAGTGCCACTAACATGATCAATAAAACATTTTCAAGTTAACAGTTATTTTTTAAAAAAATTGGGTGCGTGTACTTATGTACACGCGTTAGAAGTTATACTTATTTTGTCATAACCATGGTTATATTGACAATGGGTCATATACCCCTACCACGTTCACTGTCGAATTTCGTTACACTGTGTGCGCGCAACTTCCGTTGCACACTAAACTTATACCCTCAACGCTCCAAAAGAAGTATAACTTCAAAAACTGCCAAGTACTGAACAAACTTCCTGCTCATACGTCTCCCCATCCCTCCTCTTCCCTAGGTTTCGTCTTTTTTATGATGCATAATTGGACCAACATGCATGGCAAACATACAAGTCCTATACCTAGTTAATTAAAGTCTTCTGTTATGAGGTGCATAACTCAGCGTATTATTGCCCACGATGGCCTTACTCTTTTGCGACTTTGTAGCAAACTTCATATTTGTAAACACCTAGGTATATGAAATAATTTATTGAAGTTTATTAAGCAAATTTATTCTTGCTGTTGTTTATATTAAAACTTCTTTCAAATACCTGTCATTTGTGTTAAGCTGTACCCTGAAATTCATTTGTGACCCAAAAAATGTTTGACACTTTGACCCAAGAAAAGCCACTTGCGTTGGACATAAATACATTGAGCTAACACTATGTTGTTCAATATATCTGCAAAACTACCGAGATTGTCTCACCCAACTCCTGAAAATGTGCCTCTCACCAAAGTTGAGGTTGTGTTGATCATTGTCTTTAGTGTAGCTACACGTTTTCTGCTCTCATTACGGCATGACAAATATTAACACCACAAAATTATTGTATTCATTAACCCCTTACTATACAATTTCATCGGACATTATCAGAAGCCTACTTGAAAACACCATTTCATTAAATTTAACAAGAATCGTTGTAACATATAATCAGTGAATATATAAAACCACCTATGACAATTTTTAGCCCATTTTCGGTTATTCACAAATAAAATTAAACACAAAAACTCTGCATCCGATGTGAAACACAAATGAGCTAAATTGTTGATTATTACTACTTTTATTTATTTCTAGATTGTCAGACGTTACAAAATAACTTTTTTTTACCATTTTGTAGCAAAATTTGATAAAGTTGCACATTATCTTAAGGGAAACTTACTGATTTGATTATATTCATTCTGTGGAGTCCTTCATGTTCAACTCACATACCAGAAGACAAGGTAACATTTTAGCTTAGAATAAAACTTTCTATTACCTATGGCTTTCTGACAGTTTATATGAAACCACACTTACGCACCAAATTGTATTTATTTAAAAAATTCCCCAACAATGTGCACACACAATTAATTCTCGAATTATTTTCATAATCACGTAGTGACCTGTCAAGCATAAACTAATTCCAGCATCACACAGTAATGTCTCTACTATAAGACTACACACATTTGAAAAATTTTAAGTAGCTACATGTGACCCAAATGTGCTTGGAACAGACTGTACTATATTTCCTAGCACAAACATCAAAATATCTCATTTTTAGGTCGCTAACAGATGAGTATTTATTTATATTTATTTAGACTACACTTAACTGAAAAAACAACTTAAAGTGTAATGAGTAGCCTAGCATAGAGCTTCAATTAAAAAATCTGAAGGAAAAAAAACTATAAGAAAGGAAAGAAGTATGAGGATTTACATATAGATTTATCTGCCACGTAAGCCCAAATTAAAAAATTTGATATGTATAGTTAACACAGGTAACAGACATGGCTTCCAACACTAACAACTTACTCATCACCTAAGTTTTAAAACTGTTCAGATTTCGTTACGTAAGTTTGTCACTTTCAAGAGAACTTAGTCATAGGCTATATTAATGATTAGCTTACACCAGCAAAAAATAACTGACATTTTGCTTTCATGGAATTATGACAGTATTATAATGGAAGAACGCGTGCCATAAAAGAATAATATTAACAATATGCACAACTCTTTTAATGAATATTAATTTAAAGAAATTAATACGTTATTCATCTCAATTATACAACGTAGGCAAAAATCACACACAATAACAGTGTACAAATATCCTGGACTAAAAATGGCTGCAGTTTAACTTTTTGTGGGAAAACTTGGCCTAAATCAGCTAATGAATTTTGCGTGTTTGAAAATGTAAGCAAAAAATGTAGGAGATTTCTAAAATATAAGTTAACTGCTTTAAATTGAATGACACTGCAAACTCAGTATTATTTACAGAACACAAACTAAACTATTTTAAATTTATATCAGTAGGCCTTTAAGTTAATGGAAATCTTTATAAATATATCTTTAAAACTTCAAATGTAGTTGGTATTTAAAAAACAATATTGGAGTATTGGATTTTGGGGAATTTGCATATGGTATGTATAAAAGATTTTGAGATATTCCCAATAAATGACTTGTTTCCCTTATTTACAGAGGATGATAATGCTAGCTTTGATTTGTACAGCATTATTACACAAGTGTTCACTGATATGTATAATTGTTACAATGTCTACTATTAATTAACTGATAGTACTGCAAAAAGTTTCTTTTATACATGTACTGATGAAACAATGTTAATATTTGGGCCTAACGTTTGAAAACATACCATGGTATGCCATAGGCCTTGCCCTACTGCTTTCCACCTCCAAATACTTTTTTTTTTTAAGTTAGGACTACCTACCAGAGGAATGTTAACTTTCTACATCATAATTTATTATCATATAAGAGCATCACAATTTAATTTCACATTACTAAACAATGTTCGGTATAGTTTATCATATTTCACTTGAGAGAACTAACGTAACGGAAAATCAATACATTGAAAATACTTTAGAATGGGTATAAATGATTAGCTATACTTCCATCAAATAGTTAGGATATGACGACACGGCAATAACCCTACAATTATCTTATTATATCAAATCACCTTTATTGGGATGAATTAGTTTTTTGAGCTGTTTTCAAATATGTACATTGCAGCAGCCTTCAGCAGGCCATTTCAAATGCTCTTTGTTTGGTACGAAATAAAGAAATATTACTTTAGATATCTGGTTCACTTGTGACGATTGAATTAATAAAATACATGATTATTACGATATAAACAGGCAGTGTATTTCACTCGCTGGAACATAAATACCGGCCTGCTGCACACACGATTGTATCGTGAAATGTAGGCTACGACGTTCATCATGAAGACTTAACTCCGGCACCTTATTCCTAACAACAATTTCACTTACCTTAAAACGTTTTGTCCTTTCGGTTTGTGAATACTGCATTGCAACATCTTGCAAGCTCTTCTTGGCCGTGAAAATACGTTACTTTACCACACACACAAAGTGCTTGCAAGTTATGTACACAGTGGACGGAATCTAAGATAACGGATTCGCAGTGGAAGCAGGATAGCCAACGTGTTTCAAAGAAATTGTTCAGCACACAGATATTGAATAAATTTTCAATTTTTGCTATTCACAACAGTTACAAAATGAATACTTTCTCTTTCGGCAATAAATTAATGAAGTTTTGATGTATGGTTACTAGGACATTATATAACAAGTGTAATTAAATTTTTTGTTAGTATATTAGTTTGAAGCACTTTTACGGAACTTTCCGTATTTTATATTAACTGGTCCAATTTCCATATTTTTATTTACGGACCAGATTTCCGTAATTTTTCGGCATGTTTCCGTAAAAAATTTCCTTAATTTTACGGAAATTTTTAACAGCGTATGACGTGTTTGACATATTTCCAGCCAATGGATGTAGTCGGTCAANGTTAACTGGTCCAATTTCCATATTTTTATTTACGGACCAGATTTCCGTAATTTTTCGGCATGTTTCCGTAAAAAAATTCCTTAATTTTACGGAAATTTTTAACAGCGTATGACGTGTTTGACATATTTCCAGCCAATGGATGTAGTCGGTCAAATGCGCAATAGCTTGCAGTGCAGTCTGTCCTTAAAAATTAAAGCGAATTTCGCAGGTCTCTACTTGCTATAGGCATTACCAAAATACCTATTTACACTCTGCCTTCATTTATATTAGTTATAAGTTATGTACCATTCCGTTCTCGTCAAGGATTTGTTTCCTTTTCGTAGGTAAACATATTCAAGACACGTTTAAAAGTTTCGTCAAAACACGCATTTCTGAAACACGCTGAAACACAATTCACGTGCCAAGAAAGTTACCACCTTAACTTTTTATTCTGTCCATTATTTAACACCTAGTCATTACTCATTCTACACATGTAAACTTTATGCTTGTTGCGAAGCAAAGAAGCTGTCGCAGCAATGAACGATAAATTTGTTTGAGCCAAAATACCTCTGGTCTGTATACCGCCAAACAAATATATTATATTAAGCTGCAAGAATTGAATTCTCTGAGAAACGAACGATTACTTATTTTTTAAGGAATTTCAGATTTTGTGTAAAGTATCAAAATTTTTTACGAGAGAGACTTCGATTTTTTTCCCAATAAAAACAAGCAAATATTCTGCACGTTTACAGAAACGATTCTTGAAGGTTTCAACTGACACTTGATGAATGACGTATTTTGGTTTTAGTTGGCGTCAGAAGGCGGAGTACAAATTCCTGTTCCGAAGGGTTTCTCCGGAAGCACCAGAAAGAAGACTTCGAGGACGCTCTAACCCGATGCAAAAGAGTTAACAGCGGGAAACTTGAAGTCACGAAAAACTTAGGTTTGTAACACTGGCTGTGTGGCGATAGTAACACATTTGTATTACGTGCGGCCAAAAAACCGCTCATAAATTGTTAATTGAAAAAAAAAATTAATGTAAAAATGATAAATTATTTTTTGAGTTTAAGAAACATATTATTTTTTTATAGTTACTGAGACCCTAAAATTATGCTACAGTTCTTAAATATAATGTATTCACGGTAACTTCAATATTTTCTGAAGCCCTGCTAAAGATCTACTTTCAGGGAGCCGATTATGTATCATTCCGCAGTATGTATACAAAACATTGCCATGTGACACCTGTCAAATGTTTTGTAAACAAACAGTGCCATGTGGGAACT